>JAIUCV010001390.1:0-103522 GCA_026724425.1 Erythrophleum ivorense
AAGGTCCGCGGGTATTACTTTCTACAAAAATTATTAAGATTAAGGATGTAGCCATATAGGTTTCCTATTAATCTAACAAGATTAGTTTTATTTTAAAGATTATGCTTACATAGAAAAACTAGGAATGGTGACACTCCAGCATGTCCATATTTATATTATATGCTTAAGGAAAAAACTTAAACACAGTATTTTGTATGTTTGCTACCATGTTCTTTAAGACAAACGTGATACATGAATACTTTTTTTTACAATTTACCACCACAAAATTAACTCTTTACAAAATGTTCCTTCACAATTCACATGTTTTGTTTGAAGAACCTGATGACAAATACTAAGAACATTAACTAAGTTTTGTCCATACGCAAAATTGCAAATATTGAAAAATTAGACCAATTACACTCACTAGCCAAGCCAACAATTTGATTGAGTGAATTACATATACCTTCCCTAAGGTTTTGAAATATTAAACACACACCCTATAGTGAGGTAAACTATAAATACTCCTTCTTGTATACTTGAGCATAAACAATGTTCACTTTTTCTGTGGTATTACATATATGCCCTAGCATGTGACAATAGAATACATCCATTATCAGGAAAAGTGACTGTTTTTCATTGCAAAAGTAATACATATAAATAACATTTCAGCAACAGCAAGGAAATAATTGGAACCTTAAAAAATCGGAAATATGAATAAGTCATTTTACGGATAAAACTTGTGACTTCATTCATTCTTGAGTATTTTAAGAGCAGGCAAACATAATGAATAATTTGTTATATGAAAAATTTAGAATCGGTGCTCGTAATTCATCCCACTCATAGGTATTTGTAATATTGCAAAACCTTAAGGGAGGTCTATGTAATTCACTCAAGTTGATTTCATAATTTAGCAGGAAAAATATCTAAATTTTCTATGCCAGGCTATAAACTTCATAGAGGTACCTCTTAACTTGACATCTTAAATTAGAACTTACCCCACAGAATCTGAAGAATTTGCAAGTCTGATATTATGTACAATGACAATCTAAGATTGAAGTCTAAGCCGATTGAAGAAGACCAAAAAATGGTACTCAGGGGCCCAGTACACAAATCCAACAACTGGCCCTGCTTTAATGTACTGCAAAATCCACAGAAGACTTCTTGTAATCAGATCCATTAGCACAAAAACAATAACAGATAATGTCAAGCCACAGATACAATAATCAGGATAAAATAATGGGATAAAATTGAAAGATCCAAACCTTCCCATCTAGGATCACTAGTTCACCATCAACCCATCGAGGATTCCGAAACCCTGGCTCAGCAAGCCTTCCTTGGCCTTTATATCGAGCAATCTGAAATATCAATAAGATCATAAGGTACTTCAGAAACATAAAATATCTTCTATTTCACTTAATTACTATCAATACAAGAAAAAAATTAAGGGAAGAGGGGTAGAGGATGAAGAACAAAATGAGAACAAAGAAATGGGAGTCACAAAAAGAATAAAAGTTACCATACCACTCCAAACTCTTCTGGAATTATCCCTTTATGAGGAAGCTGATACCTCTTACCAACTTTTGCACGAAATGCTACCTAAGGAGAACAAGAAACATAACAAATAGATATATCAGACAGGCTACATAATGAGTAATTAGCTCAAAAGTGAATGAAAATCTACCACCAACATAAAAGGCAAAAAGAATCAGCAGCTTATGCTTAACCTAGAGTCACAATACATTAATCATAACAGCCTTTTTCTCAGAGAAAAAAACAAAACTACTAACTGTCAACAGAATATGTTGAAAAATTTTCCTTAACCTAGTAATAAAGTTAAGCAAATGCGCTTTTCATTGGCAAAGATGGCTCCCTATAAACAAGCATAAGATAACCATATTATAAAGGTGATGCAGCAGAATACATATGCTACTTTTTCAATTATATTATACATATAATTCCAGTAATGTTGCCGTATACCATAAGTACATAGAATAATTCATGGCCACAAAACACACACAAACTCTGCATGATGGTGCTGATCATCAGATAGTTGTGCTAACAAGATGCATAGTTGCATACAACGATTACCAGATGACAGCTGTCAAAATTATCATTTATTCAAGTCATCTGGCACATTACTAGCATTGTACCCCACAAAACCGTTAATGACATCACTTCAGTGTCAAGTAGGAGTGGCCATTTAGGCCCACCACAAAAGACTAACCAAATATAAGACTGAAAATTAGGGCACAGGAAAAAAATTAAGACTTGGTTTTCATCTTTTTTTTTTTCCGTTTTAAACACATTTTTTTACGAAGAACAAATTATATTAAGGAGACAGAAAGATACTAATGAGGATAATAGGGTATACACCTAAAGGGAAAAGACAAAACCCTGAAATCATAAACAAAGAAAATAAAATAGAAACTTAAACATGCAGTGAAGCTACCTGATCCCTCTGCATATCTAATAGGGACATTCCCTTCAAAAAACCCTAAGCCAAACACAAAAGAAAGCCACAAACATAATCATAGCCCAAAAGGCATGTAAAGACACAAAGACAACCCTAAGCATACGAGCATTCCACTCCAAAAAAAATATCCAAATCATAGCAAAAACTATGCATTGAAACAATTTTCCTTTTTACATATTTACACTCTGTTTGGTTGCCAAAGGAAAAAGGAAAGGAAAGTGGGAAATGTGAAGTAATGTCCATTATGTTCTTAAAATCATTACTCAATGACTTCGGCTTCTCTCCCGTTTGGGAGGGAACATGATTGTCTAGTTTGTCTAAATCTGACACTTTTCTTTTGCCTTTTTTTTGTTGTTGTGGGGGGGGGGGGGGGGGAGAAGAGCAGCAGAGGTTTGCCTAAATGGATGGTCATGTTCTCTCCCAAATGGGAGAGAAGTCTAATCCTTACCCAATAGGATCTATCCCTTTTTATAACTTTTTGAAAATAGGGACACAAGTCATTTTTAATATACAAAATTATATTTTTCCTCTTCATTTCTGTTTTCATTATTAACTTTCTGCGTACCAAATAGAGCATTATAGTACATTAATTCATTACTTTTTGAAGTATAAAATATAAAATGGGTCGGCTTGAACTTCTGACCAAATTAGTATTGCTAGACCCAGCTGGGCCTTCGCCCATCCCTGGGGCCAAACAAAAGGTCATGGCTTTACTAACTGGAAGCACTATTTTGAGTTAAACACATATGAGTTGGATTGTTTTCTATTGCTGTTGAACTGCAGGCTTAATAGATAGCAGAATTTAAGGGTCGAAGACAAACTCCAGATCAGATCTCTATACCTTCATTTATTTATAATATTCTGAATATAAAGTTTACATACAAGATGAACTCCAAAAGATAAAGATGAATTACAAACCAATCTTAAGATAACTAAGTTTCCTATTTTCAGAATAAGACAGAAGAATAATCCTAAGAAATGACTCCCCCCCCCCCCCCCCCCCAAAAAACAAAAAAAAAAACCATAGAAGAATTTTTATTAAGAAGAGAAGAGAATATACAAAGTTGGAGGATAAGATATCCTCAAAACAAAAACAAATAAAATAAGTACAAACTCAAAACAGATTAGCATATGAAAATTCCTATATAAGGAACTAATCAGTGAAGTAGAGCGGTATAAATTTCTTTGCATGTCTAAAATGGCAACTCCCTTAAAAAGACCATGGGCAGAGCACCAAAGAGAAGCCATGGAAACAACTCTTTCCTATAACAGCTTTAATGGCAAAGAAATGCCTCGAAGATGTGAGCATTCCTCTCCAACCAGACAAACCATAGATCCCAAAAAATCCACATTGCCACAAAATCTTGTTTTCCTCCTTGTTTCCAAACCCTTTATAATGGGAGAAACTGACACAAGGTAGCATGACACAACCAACTCTCTCCAAAGACAGGAAGAGCCTATTCCACAGATAGCTCACTGCTGGGCATTAAAAGAATAAATGGGCAGATTTTCTGAATCAGATCTACACACGTCATGAGAAATAGCTATATATTGGGCCATCAAACCTGCAGCATATCATTAGCGTTTATCCTTTTGAGTACTGCAGTCCAAACAAAAGATTTGACCTTGGAGGAGAGAGCTTTAGAATTCCAAATTTTCTTATCAAAACAAACCTTTCCCTTGTAGGAGAATAAGGAACTGGAAATAGGATTTGCAAGAGAAAGTACTAGAAGAATCAAGACTCCAAACTCTCCTATCAGGACTAGAAGAAAAAGGAACATGATCAATTCAGGACAAAGGGGACTGAAGCTCTCTACTTTCTCTATCATTCAAGTTTCTAAAGAAATGAAAATGCCGGGATCTATTGCAATTTAAAATAGAAAAAATTTATGGATGGGAGATGTAGAAAGTCAGTTTTACAAGGAAAATGCTTCTGAAAAAGAAATATTACCTACCCAAGTAGCTTCCCAAAATCCCTTTAAGCCGTCACTGACTTTTAAAGAAATTATTGGCCAAAAGGACAAATATCCTTATGAAATAATTTCCAAGGATTTGCATGAGTTACATTCAATGCTGCGTTGGCATCACCCATTTGGATTTAACCCATACTTACTACAAATAACCTTATGCAACAATACATTCACCTCAGGAGGAAAACGCCATAACCATTTAGTTGGTAAGGCAGTGCTCTTGGACACCAAATTTTCAAATCCCAAGCCTCCTTCATTCCTAGGTCTACAATAAACTTCCCAGCTAACCAGATAGACTCTGTTATCCTCTCCTGCTCCTGACCAGAGAAAGTCTCTCATGATCCTCTCAATTTGATGGGCTACACTGCTGGAATTTTAAAGAGACATGTAGTATATAGGTGTATTGGATAAACAAGACTGAAGAAGAGAGACCAGCCAAGAAATAAAAATCTCCTTTCCAATCATCCAAATGCTTATAGATCTTCTGAATAACTAGTCCGAAAAGGAAGTAGCCTTGGATTACCACCCAAGGGCACACCCCAATACATGAGAAGCCATTTTAAAACTTGACATCCAACTAGAGCTCTATAAGAAGAAAGATTTTGGCCATCAACGTTATTCCTGCCACACCACTCTTGGTCAAATTTATCTTTAGACCTGAAATAGCCTCAAAAATTAAAAAATTGAAGGATATAGAGAAGATGTGTAAAACTGTGTCCACCATCCTAGAGGCAAAGGATCATATCATCTGCAAACTGCAAGTGTGAAACCATGACCACAGAACCAGCTGTAAGAGCCTTGATCAGACCCCCCCCCCCTTCTGTAGCTCTAGACACGACTTAAAAGATCCACCACTAGAGTAAAAGGAAGGGGGGCAAGGGGATCTCTTTTGCTAACTCCCTTTTGACCTTGAAAGCAAGATTTAGGTTCACCATAAATAATCACAGAAAAAGTGGCTGTAGAAAGTCAACCCCAGATCCATTTCTGCTATCTATCACTAAAGCCTTTCCACCAGCAGTTTTAAATTCAATGTGAGCACTGTAAACTGTAGGGTCTGGAGAAAGGGAGAAAAAGCTCTGCAAAATAGCACTCTAGACCTCCTCCTCTACAATTTCAAGCATGCTACTTCCATGGGAAAACAATACAATTATTATGGCTATCAAGGCTTCAAGTTGACAGCATATTTCTCTATGCCAACCTTACCCAATCCTTGTTAATAAAAAAATTACATTTTCTAGACATGACAAGGTGGCTTCTTGTACTTAATCCTCACTCCTGTTTGGGTTATAAATGTCAAAGACCATTTCTCCCAAAAGCTTAAGCTGTTAAGGAAAGACCAATGATGAATGATCTTAATAATATCTCCAACATATCCTCTCATGCAAAAACTCCTTGGGCTAGAAGTGTAACTGTAGATAAAGCACAGGCCTGCCATACATCTTGCTAAACAAGAATGGGGTTGGCAAGGATCAAACTTCTGGCCACTTGATCAAGAAGGCTTTTATACCATGAAGGCCCTGGGATGGTTTTATTAATAGCTCTAACAATATACATCAAATCATGATCATAAGTTTACCAAATCATTTTCAAAGCTTTGTACTTTTTTTCCCAGTTCAAATCTATGCCAAGAACTTAGAGCAATTCTTTTTGTCATTTTCAAAAGATAAATAGATTCGTAAAGTCAAACAAAAAAGAATTCACAACATTACCTGGCCAGCTGGTACATACGGATCCCCTGTTAGTTTCAAGGCTTCAACATACTCATAAAACTCAAGATCTGAAGGCTCCCAAGCACCACCATCCTCTTGCCACTGGCCAAATCTACGTCTCAGTTGAATGACTTCTGAGGAGTGAAGACCATGTGCACCAATGTATAGACCTGATGAAAATAGAAAATTTTGCTGATCACCATAGATCCAACATATGTAGTCCTACAATGAGCCTCCATATTAAGCTCCTAAACATTCAAAATGACAAGTTCACTAGAAAATTACCATTTAAAGGATCCGGAGAAGCTGGTACTTCAATACGGTTGAAAATTGTAGACCCAGATAATGGTTGATGGTTCTGAGCCTGGCTAAGAGTAAGACTTATTAACTCTCCCAAATCTTTCAGAACCTAAAAGAATAATGCGGAACATTATTGTCAAGCAATCTTAAGGAAAACAAACTTCACAAAAGAAGTTCAATTTTATAAAAATTACATTTTACAGTTATCTATTCCACTTAAGGCCAGTTTAGCATTCATTTCAGTGCTTAAAAGGAGAAGTTTGAGCACTGAAAATGACTTGGTGGTGTTTGTTTAATACCCAACAAAAATAAATTGAAACGGAAAACAGATAAATTACTGCAAACATTTGACATATGGGAGGTCAATGAATGTAACTGGTGGCAACCATATTCTAAATCAAAACATTAGATAACAATAAATTTCCATTAGCATAGTCTCAATTATTAATTAAATGCCAAACATGTCCTCTAATACACATCATTTAGAATGAAAATATTTTCTAACATTACAAATTAAGTAGTTAAATTTTCATCACTAAATATTCAGTACTGAATTATCAGTGTTAGATTCAGTTTTATCAAAGATGCCCTTAGTAAATAAAATTTTGTCAAGTGAAAACTTGGACCTACCTTAGAGGGCACCTTTCCCCTACCAATAAACTTAGCAAGATCAAACATAACATGATCAACAGTGTGTCGACCTTGAATCTTGGTTGATTTATCAGATGAAAGTTTCCCTTTGCCATGACCATTCTGCTGGTTAACTTCTTTTTCTACAGTAAAGGAAAATGAGCCACGTCCATTCTCCAGCTTAGCAGGAACTCGAAGCAAATCTCTAGTAGACAAATTGCCGGAAAGTTTCTGAACAAGACCACCAATGACAACTTTAACTGCAATTTCATTTTGCTCTTCATGCCCAATGGTTTCAGGACCAGCATTAATTTGAAGGTCATCATCTCCCTCTTGTTCACTTTCAGACTTAAAATCTTCAATTTCCAGACTTTCTGTCTCATTTTCCTTCTCTTCCTCTTCCTCCTCCTCTTCATCTTCATCCTCTTCTTCCTCAATTATCTGTTCAATCACCTTAGATATTAGATCCTTGTCTACCTTCTCTGGAGCAGTCACTTTCAAAACCTTCACCTTTACTCCAGGAATCATATCCCTCAAGACATTCTGAAATCCAGGCATTCCCTCAGCTGGGTTTGAGCCATCATCCTTATCATCACCACTCTCAGGATCTTCAGTACTCACAACAAATAGCTCACTTCTGTCTTCAGGTGAATCCAGTGAACTCAATCTCTCAGCAGTGTCTGATGCCTTAGAAGAGGCTATTGGGAAATTGGGGACACCCCGTCTTTGCTTTAAGTAAACAGCCTGGAAAGCACAAGAGACCCTAAGATTAATGTACAAAATGACAGAAGTCACTACGTTCTTATTTGAAATTATAAAGTAGAAAACAAGTAGGAATCTGCCAAAAGATGAAGATGAGGATGCTAGCTTAGAGCTACATACAATATAACGGTATCAGTGTAAGTTGGCATGTATAAACAGACAAACAAACATGAGTTGATCTCTATCCCTTAAAGAACGCATGAACATTATGACTTCCTCTAGCTAGTGCACAAATGAATATACAGACTGCTATATTATACTATTGAATAAGTGACTAACAATATATGAATTGAAAGAGAAAATATAACTCCGCAAAAAATACTCATAGAATATTAAAGAAACCAGATTACATGAACTGGTACAAAGCATATACACACTGCAGTACCATTTAATAAGTATAAATATCTAAATTGAAAGGAATGGGGGAAAAAAGCTATATAGGCATGGAAACAGAATTGCAAGAAAACCAGATGAAGGGATTGCATGACTGTAGAAGCAAGAGCCAGTAAAAGTTAGTATACTCTTCATCATTAACTCGGCAATATCTGAGGAAAATCTTCAAAGCACAAAGGAATTTCTTTTAAAAGTATTCAATTAATAAAATTATTTAGCTTACATGCAGTTAATTAATGTAACTACAATATGCATATGAAACCCCCAACTGTGAACAATTCATTTGATCTAATGAATAAAAGCCTGATCCTTTATGATAAGGATATAAACCATCATCACTAGGAAACAAAATCTGTATTCACTCAAAATCTTCTTGTATTTATTGTCATGATCTAATCGAAAAATAATATGGAAGTTAAGAAAGTAGAGGATAGATACCTGCAACTTGTATTCACCTTTCTTATTCTTGGTAAGAAAAATTTCAAATAGAGGAACACCAGCAGCAGATGTAGCAAGTTGCCTGGAAGAATATGGTGAAAAATTCAAAACCAGAAGCCTTATAAGGTAGCAGGATTGCCTAAAAAATCTTAAGAAACACATCAAAAGGTCCAATTGATATCCAAGACAACCAAATCGAAGTTTACTTGAAACTAGAACAATGGCATTTTGAAGTTGTGCTCCAATCTAGGAAGCATGGACACTGACACAGACACAGCGACATGACAGAATCTGAAATATCCATATATAATTTAAAATGTCACATCATGTCTAATATGAGTCTTCAATATGTGTTCAAACACGGACACGGCTTCTTTTTTGAAATGTCCATCCTTCATAGGTTCCATTTAATGAAAACAGATGGCACAAGGAATAAAAGTCAGTTATATCTAATCATGAAAGAAAACGTAATTTACTGTCATCCTTTTTTCCCTTTTTCCTGATAGAAAGTTTACTGTTAACATTGACGTCATTCAGTCATAGATAATGACTGCATCTAGTTTCCCACTTTGATTGAGGTTTCCTTGCAACATGGGAACTGAACACTAACGGAAGGAACAAAGAAGAATTTAGATAAATATGTCCTAAATAATCACCCTCAAATGGGCCCGCAATTCCTAGATAGGTTCAGGTTGGACATGTATGAAATAATTCACCATTGATCTATCATAAAAAGTAATGAGCTACTAATTGCCACATGATCCAAGGTAGTAGTACAGTCAAAACTGTCTTCCACATTTTTTCATGCATTCACATAACTCATTCCTCCATAATACAGTAATAAAGTGGTAGCACTAGCATCTCCTTTCCCAAAAAATAGTTTTATGTTTTTATGAAAGGCAGAATTCCTAATCATTAACATCAAGAGAAAGAAACTACCTAGGACTATAACTCCTTGCCACATATCTCCCATGTTCCGGAGTTATACGAATAATTAGACCATGTGGGTCATTAACATCTTTTGAAATGCCAGACCACCAACCTACCTGAAAGCCAAAATATATTCAAGTTTGAAACATACCACCGTCAGTTAATTCCAGAGAACTAGAATTTACAGGTCAATAAAATGGCAATTTACCAGCAGAACACACAAAACAACAATGCACACAAGCTACCTATTTAACTGAATTACTCAAACAGAACTGTCATTTTAAAACCAATTAAGTAATAAGAGAAATGCAGCCTAATTACACAATGATAATCATATCAAACATGAACATAAATGAATTTCTTCTTTGCTACCCTCCTAAAATTGACTGCTTTTGGATCCCATAACTGATTTGAGCTCTGGGAATATATTCACAGACTAAAACTCGTAAAGACAAATAAATTAGCATATAAATTCTGGTGATGAAATCTGACAGAAACAACTATAAAACAGGCAGTCCCTACTCCCTCATGACTTTCATGGTCACAAATTATTAACCACTACCATAAAATATGATGAAGAACAAACAACTATACCAGAGAAATTCAAGATGAAACACATGCAAACAAATTTCCAACCTAAGTAATAGCAATTGAAGTACGGATACTAGTATTACTAGGGTCAACATATGAAATTGCACATAAATTGGATATCCAACAAAATGCAAAAGGTATTCATGCAAGTTTTCATTCCAACATATTTTATTAGAACTCACGAGTCCAGCACCAGCTTTATCTCTTAGAAAAGCTGCATCACTGTACCGCTCTTCCTTTATGGCTTTCTGAAAAAATTTTTATAAATTTCATATAAGATCATGAGCAAGAAAGAACAAGATTTCAAAGGCGATTAAAGAAATGCCTTTTTTTCTTGTCTGAAAAGCATTACATGAGCCCAAATTCTTACATTGAGATGAGATATCACTCTGCCAACACTGTCATTGGTAGCTGCAGCTGCAATTGCCACCTTAAGCCTAGCAGCATCTTCATAATCCTCCAAATACACAGCACGGCCTAACTGAGACTATTGAGCACGAAACCATGTCAGCAATAGAACGCCTCCAAACCAAAAGATCAGCCAATGGTTTGCATTATATGACTTCAAAGAATTGCTAGTTTAGTTTAGTAAAGTTCCCAGCTGTGAACTAACGTTCATAGAAGCTTTTTTGTGCAACACTAGTTAGTTGCCATTATAGCTCGATAAAACTTCTTTAGATTAATGAAAAAACTCACCATGACAGTTACAATGTATTAGTATTCATAAGCAAGCCAACAATTTCAGGTATATTTCTTCAATTTTCACCAAAACTACATTTTCATTAAATTTCTATCCAGACATCTTGCATAAAACATTTCATATGCAATAGAAGAAAAATATTTTAAAACTACATCACCTCAGAGAATGAGCAAGGAATATTAATCATGCAACCAACTGTTACAAGAAAAGCAGATAACAACCTGGTTTAATAGTATAAGTAGTAAATTAAAGTTAAAATAATAATAGTTTGCTTGATCTGGGCACTCAAGAAAATTGTTTCACTTTCTGTCAACTTACTATCTTTAGAACAACAAAGTGATTTGCCAACAAAGTAACAAACATTTTCTTCAGACATTAACGTGATTGTTATTGCAATAATCACTTAAGAAAAATTTATTAGATGAAAAAGAATCACTTAAGAGGTATATTCCATCTTCAATAAAAGGATTATAATATTTTCCTCCCTCTCCCCTCCTCTCTTCTTGCTTAACCTTGTCTAATTAATCAAACTCGCAACTTTTAGTTAAATTACATCTCACATAAAATATTTCAAGTGTAATAAACAATAAAATATCAACAGATAATGCCCCACGCTTTTTTTTTTTTTTCATTTTGGCCGAATCATGGAAACTTTAAGTTGAATTAGCTCTTACTTAAGAACCAAGAAGAAACGCAATAAAATGAACTACAAATCAAAATTCAATTACATGCGTAAATTAGCTATTCCAATCGCACCTTCAGAATTGAGCCGAGACGCTCCTGCTCATCAACATCCTGGAAATGCTTGCGCCATCGATCCCAATCCCACTCTTCATCTTGGGGTTCATGTTTCTCCTTCTCTAAGCCATCCTTCTCAACCACAGTGGCAGTCTTCCCCGCACCCGAAGCCTCATTCCGAAGAGAATTCAAGTACGAATCGAAGCGCTTGATGGCATTTCTGATGACATCCTGTAGCATCGAGTCCCATCCCCGGTTGACAGAGTTATCGGACGGCGAGGGAGAACCGGAGGCGGGATTAAGACATCGGCAAAGGGCAGTGGCATCAGCAGAGAGGGAGTAGTGAGAATGCGAAGGGAAGTGAAGTGAAAAGGGTGTTCTTAAAGGGAAAGGAGAGGAGAATTTGGGGTTTGGGAAGTGGAGATTGGGAGGTGCAGGAGGAGAAGATATGGAAGCCATGGATACGGAATCTCTATCTACGCATGTGGGTGTGAAAGAGAGAGAATGGAAGAGAGATAGCTATCAACGAAATAGAAATAGTGGGTATGTATGTATATGTATATGCGAATACTTGAGAGAGTTCGGGTTTGTGGCTGTGGGGAAGAAGAGAGGCCGAGTCGCCACTGGAAAATGAGAAAAATTGCTAATAAAACAAAACTTTTGAGTGCGAAACATGAGGCTGTGAACCTGACAGTAAAATAGGGGATGCCTGGAAGTGGAAAGGATTGAGTAACATGAGGATAAGGATTGAATTTGGGGAAAATTAGTGTGAGGATTTGAAGTTAAAAATATTAATATTGAAGAATTTAATATTTTAAAATTATTTAAAAAGATTTAGAGATAGAAAATTTTATTTTGAAATCTTGAATTGTAATTATTTTTATATAAGTTAAAATTTTTTATTTTTCATTGTTTAAAATAATTTTAAAATTTAAGTCTTTTAGTATGATTATCAATTACAATTTTTTCTTTAGTCAAATTTCAGGACGACTTTTTATTTTAGTTAAAGTAATTTTTTTAATTCTTATAATTTAACTTAATTTTTAATTTAATTATTATATTTTAAAAATTTATAAATAGATTTTTTATAAGTTTAAAATTTTTAATTTAATCTTAGCCCTTAAATTTGTTCATGTTTTGTTAAATTTTATTTTTGTTAGTTATCTTAATACTCTAAATATATATGATTTATATTAATAAAAGAGTTAAAAATAATAATAGAGTGAAGTTAACTAGCATATGTAACATGTAATACAATATTTGTTAATTAATTTAAGTGAATCAATTTGAATCACATGTATCCAAAGTATTGAAATAGTACATGATTAAAATGTTCATAAAATTTAATAACATTTTTTAAAGGTTAGGACTAAATAATTTAATTATAAAATTTTAAAGAATAAAACCTAAATTAAAAATTGAGTAATTACAGAGACAAAATGCAAACGTTGAATAATTTTTCAAGCCGCCAATTGATATTGAGGGGTTTGGTAAGAAGTGGGAAAGCTCTTTACATACCATACTTCTACAATTTTACACTGAAATTCTTGAAATATACATTTACTTCTATTAAAGTTTTGATTTATACTTTTTTTCTAGAATTTATAAAACTTACACTCATATATTACATTAATTTATTTTATTTTAAAATTTCATACATATTTATTGGACACTTCAATTATTTTTGCTACTTTGAAATAGATTATAAAAAATACACGAAAGGGAAAAATGCATAGATATAAGTTTTGTTGCCAGTTTTGAATAAAAAACTCATAAAAATGGAGATTAGGAAGATCTGATTATCGAAATTATTTTTTTTTCGCACAAAAAAGACACGAAACTTGAAAAAATAAAGAGAAGAAATAAAAAAATGAAACAGATAAGGATCGACCAACCTACAAGACCTTTTCAGGGGGTAGGTGCCACTTCTAATTATTAATAAATCAAAACTTTCATAGAATGGAGAAAAGTAAAAGGTTAAAAACTGCTTTAATTGTGAGGATTGATGAGCCCCGTAGACGCCAACAGATTATCTCCCATATAAAGAAGATTCTCGTAAAAGAGGAAAAAAAACATAAAAAAAGTTTAATAAAGTTAATTTCGATTTTTGCTCTTAAAAAATAAGAGCACGTTGTATTGTTCTTTTTTAAAAGTATTTGTTTAGTTTAAATTCAATTTAAATAGTTTAAATTTCGTTTTCTTTAAATTTTTGAATTTTTTATTTTAAAAGAAATAAAATATAAAATAAAAATAATTTTTAATTATAAATTTTAAAAAATAATATTTGATAATAAAAAATAAAAAAAATACTAAAATGTAAACTATCTAAATTAAATTTAATAATACTTAAACAGAACCAAATAATTTAATGCCAAGAAACTAGATTGGTAACAAGACTTTTACTTATGTGAATCCTATTTTTTATATTTCTTTTTCTCTCACTGAGAAGATCTGTGGTTCAATGTAAATAACAAGTTTGGTTTTTCTTTGGCGCTGAAAAGACCGACGAGAAAAAAAAACAATAATAATAATAATAAAAAGATTGCCTTTTGACATAAAGCGCAAAATGCTCCGGTCAGCCCACAGCAATCTCAAACCTCATACAAATTCCTGAGGGCTTTTCTTCTTTTTTTTTTTTTTTTTCTTTTGGCCTTTTCCTTCTGAAAAATAAATATGAAAATATTTTTGCTGTTTTTTTTTCTCAAAACAAATCTTGAACTTTGATAATTCTAGATCCTCAAAAAATGAGTAAGTATTTTTCTAAATTTGGATCGTTTAAATTTAATTTGAATAGATTGGTTTTAATTTTTTACATGTTTATAATTAAAATATTATTTTTATTTAACATTTGTATCTTTTTAGATAAAAAATATTAAAATTAAAAAATTAAAAATATTATATTTAGATCATTTAAATTTAATTCAAACAATTTAAATTAAAATAAATAAATAATAAATAAATAAAAGATGAGTAAGTAATCCATTCAAACTTTGGTGCATGCATTGTTGGACGATCATCGTGTAAAGGAAAAATTATAATAAATGAATCATATCATCAAATATTTATAATAAAATATTTTAAAAATTAAAATTATTTTTAAAGATTATCAGGTTTAGAAGATTTTACAACTAATTTTAAGAGATTTGTTATTAAATATAAGAGAATTATCATTATCAAACTTTAAGAGATTTTACTACTAATTTTAAAAAATTTATTATTGAGTATATACTCAGTAATAATTTTTATACTTAGTAGTAAATCTTTTAAAATTAATATTAAAATCTCTAAATCTGATAGTTCTTAAAAATAATTTTAAATTTTAAAATTTTTTATTATAAATATTTGATACGACGAGTCTTTCATTATAATTTTTCTTCATGTAAATTTATTCATCTCTTATGAGTCTTTTATTAAATTTTTTTATACTCAATAATAAATTTTTTAAAATTAATAATAAAATTCTCTAAATCTAATAGTCTTTAAAATTAATTTTAATTTTTAAAATTTTTTATTATAAGTATTCGATAATATAAATCCTTTATTATAATTTTTCCTCACGTAGACGTAGATGTATCCATCCCTTATGAGTCTTCTATTATAGGTTGTAAACAGACGTGGCACTGATTGATCTTTGGGAATAACTGGAAGAATCAAGATGTGGCTCCCTTTGTCCCGCGGGTCATACCTCAAAACTTCCTTATAACGCTTCTTCGGTCGCTAGTCCCAACATAAAAATATAGGAGCGTTATGTATATTAAACGCCGTTTAGTACGAAAAATGTAAAAAGAATAAAATTATAAAAAAAACAAAAATAATTTTTAGGATAAAAATAATTTTTATATTTCTATTTTTAAAATAATGAAAAATATGACATACTATTAAATAATAATTATAAAAATATAATAAATATTATACAGAAATCAGGTAAAGGTAATTTTTTTATATAGGAATTAACAAATATGACCCTCAACTAAAAAGTTGAGAAAAAAAAACCTTTCTAATTTTTGTGTATAATCTATTTTGAAATATAAGAGGGTTAAAATAGTATAAACATCACCAACATCAATAAAAGAAACTGCAGAATTATTATTTATAAGAATGTGATGACACTCATTTGACGGTTGATATAGTTTAAACATCACCCACAACTATATCATCAAAACGGATGGCTAGACAGTTTGCGAGTCTACTACCCTCACAATTAATATAAGTAATTTTGAAGGACTAGTTTCGGCTTATGACGTATCCAATACATTTAATAAGTTGACATGTGAGATGTGTAATAGTGCATCTAATTTCTGTGTATAATCAGTTTGATTTAGTTCATATTTATAATAAATTTTTTATTTATATTTATATTCTCAAAATTTCTAAATTTATATGTATTTTTTTATATTTGTAAAGTTTAAAATTATACAAAATAGTATTAAAGGGTTGCAAATTATAATTTTATACTAATTAATTAATCTCAAATTATTATTAAATTATTTAATAATACTAATATTGGTTTAAAGAGACCCAAAAGAAATGCTTTATATAACTTTGGTTTGATTATTAAAACCAACGACCAAACTAATTATATCAATTTTAACATGTTAAAAATCAATTCTAAACTTATTTACTACGATTTTGATTGGTTTTAGGCCACTTTACTTTGATTTAGTTTGATTTTAATACTTCCAAAAAAAAAATAATACTTTTAAAATCAGATCAATTATTAAATCAATATAAGTATTAGTTTTCAGTTTATTGGTGAAATTGTAGTTGATCTAGTACTAATTAAATATATATATTTAAAATTTTAATATAATAAATAAATATTAGTAAAATTTAAATATTTAATTATTAATTTAATATTTTTAAGATATATGAGAAATTATTTTTTAATTAAAAAATAGAAATTATTGATAATTAAAAGTTATAATTATTTAATATTAAATTTTTATAGTTCTTAAATTATATTAAGATTTTATTTATCATTAAAAAATAGTAATGTTAGCCAAGTACTTTTATATTTAAAAAAGATGTTATCAGAAGATGGGACATAATAAAAAGAAAGTATCTAAAATAACTAAATATGCATCTTTTTTATTTTTTATATCTTTTTTAATAATTTTTTAATGTTTCAGTTCCTTCTTTTTTCTAGTATTTTTTATTTTTAATTTGTCAAATTTATTCAAGATAAACAATCTTATTATATAATAAAAATTCAAAAAACAAAATTTTTTGCCTAACTCAAACTAATTTTTGATCAGTTCGCTTTTAACAGGTTCAATTGATTTTTGACTAATTTGATTAGTTCTTTGATGAACTGATTTTTTCGGCCAACCAAATCAAATCAAGGATCGATTCTTGGTTCAACTGGTTGAACTAACTGATTTGATCTAATTTTTTCATTCATGATAAAAAAAATGTCAATATTCATATCAATACCAATATAAATATATGTTATGAATATCTTAGCACGAAAATATATTTAATTATAGCATAAAATGGTGTCATATTCAATGACTATTAAAAAGAATATTAAACCCGATGTAGCTCTATTATTATAAATATATGCTTTATAAGTTGTAAGACAATAAACGAACAATATAGATTTTGAAGAGAAATTTTCAACGATCCAATTACCAAAAAAAAAACTAAATTAATCATTCCAAGACATATAAGAATGTTTAATACATTTTTTAGTATCACCCATCTTGATATGTCTATATGTCTTATAATTAGCCTAATAGATTTAATTTTATAAACTTGGATTATCTAAGAATCTCTCTAAACTTTGTAAGATTGCATCAAGGATTCACAAGCATAGAAAATCCTTCAAGCTAACCCTACCATAGAACCCATTTGCAAAAGATAATCATTTCGGGGTTTCATTAAACAACAAAATGCTTTAACAATATAGAAAATAAACATAGCTAATTTATTTTCTATTATTTCTTTCTCCTTCTCCTTTCTTCCTTTTTTTTTTTCCTTAGTACGTGCAAACTATCCAATGTTTTCATTATTCCCATCCATTATTATTAGATAAAAGAATTTATAATTTGGTACATTATTTTAAACAATATAATGCATTATGGAGAAAAGAACTTATAAATTTATCTATTATTCTAAATAATATAATACATCATCATTGGATTAAGTATTTTTGTTTATCTTTAACTTGAAAATTTATGAAATCCTCTTTCTATTACAAGATTCTAAATAAAAAATAAGATTTTGGTTTTTTAATAATAATTTGAAAAGTTAAATTTATAATTTTTTTATAGTATTAAAATTTTTAAAGTTAAAAATTATAGAAATTTATTTGCTATAGTTACATTACATGCCAGAAAAACCATGACACATAGAAAGCACATAAGTTTATAGAGATTTATAATAAAAACTAATGTCAAGTCTTAACTTAATAATTTTAGCTTTTGAGTTAAAATAGTATTTGACATTTTGTCAGAATTTTCATGACCATATATAGTCAAAAGTTAAAATTTTCATGCCTCTATTCTCTAAATTAAAATTAAGTTTTAACACAAAGTATAATAAGTTGAAACTTTGTCTACACCTCAAGTCAATAAACTTTCCTATGAAAAGGTGTGTTAAAAATTGTATTAAAAATTAATCATATGCATTTATTTGACAA
This sequence comes from Erythrophleum ivorense, assembly GCA_026724425.1. NCBI lineage: Eukaryota > Viridiplantae > Streptophyta > Magnoliopsida > Fabales > Fabaceae > Erythrophleum > Erythrophleum ivorense. Next base: position 18,254 of record JAIUCV010001390.1, read on the forward strand.
CTTTAGCTAGTAGAAATGGTATTTGACATAAGCAACATATGTTTAACTAGCACAAAATCTGATTAGGTAGGACCAAATAAAGTTTGTCAAATTGCTTTGTCATTTGGTAGTATTAGCATCATATTATTATTATAGCTCATCAGGAAAGTGACATATTTTGTCAAGGGAATAAGTCAATTTAGTTTGTTATAGTAGTTGTTAAATATTGTTACAACCATTGTATATTAGTTTTTGATAAGTTGCAGGTCTGTTTTGTACTTTGTCCCTATATATATTGTAAAAATAGATCATGAAGGTAGCAGATAGGCCTGTTTGATTTCCTATTTCTAGAATAGTTTTTTATTTTTAAGAATAAAAAAATAAATAAATAACTTATTTGATAATGTATTTTTAATAAAGTGTTTTGTAAAACAAAAAAAATAGAATTCTATTTTCAGAAACAGAAAAATCAAAACATTTTTTAGATATTTTGTAACTTTTGTTCTACAAAATCAGAAAAAAACATAAAATAGTGATTTTTTAGAATAATGATTCAAATAGATTTTTTTATTTTTATTTTGTTTTTAAAATTTGTTTTAAAAGACATCTATTTTAAAAACATTAAAATTATAACAGAATCAAACAGGCTCGATATTTTCAATTCTTCACAAACTCACTTTCATCTTCATCCTCTTCAGACTCTTGTCTTTGTCTTTTCATTCTAACCATAGATCATTTCATGGTATCAAAGCTAATCTAATCCAATCAACATGGAGAATTCAACAACAAATATAAGGAGCTCAATAGCGAATTCATAAGATCTGATTTCAAACGCATTGTTTGCCCAAAAATTCAATCCTAATCATTCAATGTTATTCAAACTTGGTGAGGCGAATTATCTTCCTTGGAAGTAATAGGTAAATGCAACCATACAAGGATACAAGCTTCATAAATACATTCTTGGAACTCACATTGTTCCACCAAAATTCAAAACCAAAGAAGATGAAGCTCGTGGCAATTACAATGAGGAATTTCTAACCTGGGATTAACAAGATCAAATTTTGTTATCTTGGATTCTCTCTTCCATGGCCAAAGCTATGTTGGCAAGGATGGTTGGCTATGGTCATTCTTATGAAGTATGGTAGAAATTGGAGACCTATTTTGCTTCTCAGATGAGGGCGAAGGTAAAGCAATTTAGAACTCAACTTAGAAGCATGAAGAAGACAATTCTAAGCATGAATGAATATTTGTTAAAGATAAAGAAGACTGTTAATTCCTTATTCTCTGTTGGATCACCGATCACAAGTGCTGATCATATTGAAGCAATCTTAAAAGCTTTACCAAAAGCATATAACAATTTTATTATTTCGATTTCTACATGTACTAAGCCATTTTCTTTATGTAAGATTGAGGCACTTCTAATGGCTCAAGAGGAGAGAATAGAAAAATTTAAGAAAGACACTCTACTAGCACCTCTAAGTGCCAATATGACACAAGCACAATTTAAGAATTTTAGAGGCTCAATTCATGTTAATGGAAGAGGATCAAACCATGGATACAATACAAGTAATCTTGGAAGAGGAAACTTTAGAGGCAGTTCAAATGGTAGAGGTGACAGATCTAAAGGAGGTAGATTTCAATCAAACAAGTCATAATATCAGGTTTGTGGCAAATTTAGCTATATTGCCGAGAATTGCTATTATCAATATGATTCACAATACCAAAATCCATTCGCTTCACAATGGCCACAGTCATCTAGTCAACACACTCAGCGAAATCCAATACTAATAATTGCTATGGTAGCTTCACTAGAAAGTTTATATGATGCTAATTGGTATCTTGACTCAGGAGCCACAAATCATGTGACCTCAAATGGAGCTAATCTAGCCACCAGTGATGAATATGATGGTTCTAAGCAAATTCACATGGGTAATGGCACAAGTATCAGAATTAAACATATTGGTAATTCACCTTTGTAATCACCTTTGGATCCATGTTTTGTTCTAAAGTTTAAGAATCTTTTACATGCCTCTCAAAATAAAAAGAATCTTATTAGTGTATCTAAATTTGCTTTGGACAATCAAGTATTTTTTGAATTTCATCCTTACATGTGTTTTGTCAAATCTTAAGGCACTAAGCAAGTATTGCTGTAAGGTCAAGTTAAGGATGGTCTCTTGCAACCTTTGATTCTTACATCAACCTATTTTTTGAATTTCATCCTTACAACCTTTGATTTCTACATCAACCTATTTTCTCTCATATGTTTACTCCTATTTCTACTATTGTAAACAATGTTTCAGTCACATTAAAGAATTTTAATTTTTGGCATAGTAGATTAGGTCATCCATCTAATTCTATTGTACAAGCTATATTACAATCTTGTAATATTCCTTTTATTAATAAAGGCAACTTTGATTTTTGTGATATATGTTCTTTGGCTAAAACATACAAATTACCCTTTCATAGATCCACTAGTATCTATATTACATTGTTGTAACTTGTTTATGTTGATGTTTGGAAACCATCTTCCATTATTTCTACTGCCCTCTATTGATATTATATTATTTTTGGTAATGCTTATTCTTGATATACTTGGTTTTATCCTCTCAAATACAAGTCAGATGTATTTTAAGTTTTTGTCGATTTTAAAACCATGGTTGAGGTTGAGTTATAACTTAATACTAAACTTAAATCTTTACAAGTTGATGGAGAAGGAGAGTTCAAAGCACTTTTTGATTTTCTTAAAACCTAGGGCATTATTCATAGGATTTCATGTCCCCATACTCATGAACATAATGGTATAATAGAGAGAAAACACAGACATGTAACTGATACTTGTCTTACCCTTCTTACACATTCATCATTACTAACTCAATATTGGGTAGCTGCCTTTCAAATAGCTGTTTACCTCATTAATCGCCTTCCAACTGATGTGCTTTCTCTTAAATCACCTTTTGAGTCCTTATTTCATACTAAACCAAATTATTCCATCCTTAAAGTGTTTGGTTGTTCTTATTTTCCCAACCTACATCCATACAATGGTAACAAACTTCAACTTTGATCCATTAAGTATACATTTCTTGGTTATAGTCCTCACCATAAGGGCTATAAATGTTTGGGTCCATAAGATCAAATTTATATTTTTAGAGATGTTATTTTTAATGAATATGCTTTTCCTTTCAAATTGAAACCAGGCTACCAATTCATCCATTTCTAATATCACACAATCTAGTCCTCATCCTTCTTATACTCCATCTATACTCTTAATTTCTACTTTACCTGTGGTTCCTTCCATTGTAAATGTATTACCATTTATGTTACAACATCATGCCATAGCTTCTACCAACTCTTTGCCTGTAACTAATATAGGTCTGTACCACTTACTCATAAGTCTTCCTTTGCATTTTCAGAGTCATTTCCTATTCATAATGTTCATCCTATGATAACTAGATCTAAAGTTGGGGTGTTTAAGCCTAAGGTGTACCCTACCAATGTAGAACCTAAGTCTATCTCATTTGCTTTGGCTCATCCTCAATAGAAGGTAGCTATGAATGAAGAATATGAAACTTTACTCAGAAATGGAACATGGGATTTGGTTCATTTACCTAAGGGAAGAATTTCAATAGGCTACAAATGGGTTTTCAAGCTTAAAGAAATTCTTAATGGGACTATAAATAAATACAAAGTTTGACTTATACAACATTTTATATTATAATTAAATATTTTTAACACTCATTTCCTACCTTCTGATGAGTGTTAAAAAGAATATTAAACCCAATGCAACTCTATTATTATGAATATATGCTTTATAAGCTTATAACATAATAAACAAACAATATGGATTTTGAAGAGAAATTTTCAATGACCCTATTACAAAAAGATAAATAAACTAAATTAATCATTACAAGATATATAAGAATGTTAAATACATTTTTTAGTATGACCCATCTTGATTTGTTTATATGTCTTATAATTAGCTTAATGGATTTAATTTTTATAAATTTGGATTATTTAAGAATCTCTCTAAATTTTGTAATAAAATGGAACGGGAATGATTGCATTAAGGACCCACAAGCATAGAAAATCCTTCAAGCTAACCCACCATAAAATCTATTTATAAAAGATAATCATTTCGGAGTCTTATTAAACAACGAAATGCTTCACCAATGCATAAAATAAATAGATATAATTTATTTTCTATTGTTTCATTCTCCTTTTCCTTTCTTCCTCTTTTTCAGGACATGCAAACTATCCAATGTTTATGTTATTCCTATCCATTATTATTAGATAAAAGAATTTATAATCTCATCTATTATTTTAACTAATATAATACATTATAAAAAATTTATGATTTTATGTATTCTTTTAAATAATACAATACATTATTACTATTTTTTTTATCTTTAACTTGAAAATTTGCAAAATCTTCTTTCTATTTTAAGATTCTAAATAAAAATAAGATTTTTTTAAATAAAAATTTGAAAGGCTAAATTTATAATTTCATTTATAGTAATAAAACTTTTCAAGTTAAAGATTACAGAGATTTATAACCATTTGCTGCAGCCGCATTACGTGCGAGAAAAACCATGGCAGATAGAAAGCACATAAGCTTATAGAGATTTATAATAAAAGCTAATCTTTTGAGTTGAAATAATATATGATATTTTATCAGAATTTTTATAACCAAATAGTCAACAGTTAGATTTTTCGTGTCTCTATTCTCTAAATTAGAATTAAATTTTAACACAAAGTATAATGAGTCGAAACTTTGTCCATACCTCAAGTCGACAGACTTGTGTATGGGGAGGTGTATTAAAAATTATATTAAAAATTAATCATAGGCATTCATTTGACAACTTAAGCCAGTGGAAATGGTATTTGACATAAGCAATACCCTGAACTAGCACAAAATCTGGTTACGCAGGACCAAATAAAGTTTGTCAATTTGCTGTTATTTGGTAGTATTAGCATCAAATTATTATTATAGCTTATCAGGAAAGTGACAGATTTAACAAAAAAAATAGTTGTATTTACAACAAGATCAAGAATTTTGTTTGAAGAGTTTACCATGTGAGCAATAGATATAAGGCAACTGACCTCTATAGGCCACGTTGGCTCACTGAGTTCACCAATAGTTGCACAAGGATTGAAAACAATCTCTGCACCATTCAAGCCAAAGGCTTAACAATTTAAAGGATGGTGCCTACCATAACATATCTTAATAGCAATCTTTCCATATGCTGTTTCAAATACCGGGAGCCCAGTATTTCCCTTCATATAATATGTGCTCTCATTGAAGTCCCCAACTCTTGTTATGTGGTTCTGCCGAAATTTTACATACATGTTCATGAGATAAATGAAAATGAGAGAGAATATTTTGCATCAATAAAAGCTGAAACCTTATGCAATTGCCTTACGGTGCTTCGCAATTATATTGCCATGATTACCAATTACAACAGCAGTGTTCCAGAGAACCTCTCCATGATTAATATTCCTGTCTAGAATCGGACTTATAATGACCATGTTATATTTCAATGCAAACCTTTACAGGAACCGTTTTGATTCTCCATCATCAGGTTCGGCAAATTCACACCTTCTCTCTTGTAGAGGTGCATAGACCCCCGTCTGACCCAGTCATATCAGGATGGTTTTGAGCAAAGTATAAAAAGTTTTAGCGCCAGTAGGTCAGTTTTATTTGCCAGTATGGCTTGCCCCGGCCTGGTCCTCTTGATAAATAATATATATATATATATATATAGATTTATATGAAAATTTTAACTTTTTCAAGGGCAAAATATAATTTCACAGAAATTTATATGAAAATTTTATTTCTTTCCAAGGGTTGTTCTATACTTTTAACCCAAATTAAATAAAAAAAGAAAAAGAATTAAATTAACCTGAATTGCTCGGTATAACATCAAGCTAGGTCAATGTCTACCTCGACAAGGTATTTGTACACCTTTACTCTCTTGTACAGGGTACAAATAGCATCAGCCAGAATTCCTTCAGTAGAGATATATTAAACGACTCAAAAATTTCAGATCTCAATGAGATGTCAAGTCGCAAATGTTTATGCTCACAAATAACCTACTTGCAAGCATAATATGTTGACTCTTGAAGCACCAGTTGAATCAATAATTGGCTTTAGCTTCTTAAAGATAGCCCTCGTTTCATCCAAAAAAGGAGCAGTTGTTGAAGGGCAATGAAGTTCTGAATCAGACCAACCCTTACCACTCGAGGTTCTCTCAATAATACTCTGACAGTATGAAATGAGAAAGCCTGAAAAAAAATAAAAATAAAAATAATCTGAGTAACCAGAAATATAGAAGAAATAACTGAGAGCTTTTATATGAAATAAATGGAGATTAAAAAAAAAAGCTTTTATATGGATCGTTTAGTGGAGGATTCAACAATCATTATTCGTTCCCAACTAAATACTGTAAAATAGAGTTTTCAAAGTTAGATAGTAACAACTTCCATGGATGAGCATATACATGCAGACAATTTTTTAACATTGATGACATACTAGTTGGCCAAAGTATTTGTCTCAAGTGTATATTTGGAGGGTAAGGCCTTACAATGGCACTTGAATTTCATGAAGAAAAAGAGGGTGATAGAGATAAGTTGGGAAGAATATTTCAAGAACATGTCAGCTCATTTTAAGATGTTACAAAGGGAAATGCGATGGTGGAGATCAAGAACCTGAAGCAAAAAGCTTCTGTTATGGAATACTAGGAAAAATTTGAAGAGCTACTGATAAAAGTAACTTTATTGGAAGAAATTGCTATCAGCTGCTTTATGGGTGGACTTTGAAGTGACATCCAAATAATAGTAAGATTTTTCAACCTATCCACCCTAGCCAATACAATGCACTTAGCAAGACTCCGAGAAACCAATATCAAGGCCTTCCATGACCATGTTCCTACCCTAACTAGAAGATATAACTCTAGCTCTTAATTTTTTTGCCTAAAGTCTCATCAAGAGTCATATAAAACTTCTAATTACTAGATAAATATTCCACAGTACAAGAATTCATCTTCCCATGACAAACTTACAGGGAAACCCACCCTTACCTAATCTATCACGTCAAGCAACAAGATGACCAAACAACTTACAAGGCAAGATATAGAAGAAAAGACAAGTAAAGGCCTATATTGGTGGTGTCCATATTGGTACACCAAAGATTGCAAGTGTAAAAATTCTCAAGTATACATGTTAGTGGTATAAGCAGAAGAATAAGACAAATTTCATTATCAACGCAATAATCGCAAATGGACAAAAATTAGAGGTCACCAGGAAATGCAATCAAGTAGAATGGTCGATGCAGCATGAGATTTTCAAGGATGATTTTTTAGTTATGCATTTAGGAGGATATGACATGATCTTGGGTGCTCAATGGTTGGCCTCAATTGGGAAAATATTATGGGATCTGCTAGTACAAGTAATGACCTTTGTGATAAATATCAAATTCTACCATATTCTCAATACTAATGCACCTATTACCTCTCTTAGCAATTAGCAGCTATATGGGAAGGAACTCTTAGCTATACAATAAGCCTTTTGTTGCAAGTTAGGAAGCAACAACAAGGGTTATAGTTAGAGCATGAATTATCTCCATTACCAATGCAGCAATAGACCCAACTGGATAACATCTTGGAAGAACTTGATGATGTCTTTTAGGAACCCAAAGCACTACCACCTTTTTGTTCCCATGATCACGTAATCCATCTTAGGCTGTGTCAAAAAATTAGCTTTAAGACATATAGATATGGCCCCATTCAAAAAATGGAAATAAAGAAGCAAGCATAAGAGATGCTAAGAAATGGAGTAGTAAGAGATAGTTCTAGTTCCTTTGCCTCACCAATGGTCCTAGTGAAGAAAAAAAATGGCACATAGAGGTTTTGTGTTAATTACCACTGTCTAAGTGAGCAAACCATATGGAATTAGTTTCCAATTCTTGTCATCAAGGAGTTACTTGATGAATTACATAGGGCACAATTCTTTTCTATACTTGATTTGAGAGCTAGTTATTATCAAATTAGGATGAAAGAAGAAGATATTCATAAAACGACCTTTTGTATACATGAAGGTTTGTATGAATTTGTAGTTATGCCGTTTAGCCTCTCTAACACTCTTACCATATTCCAAAGCTTGATGAATGCAATGTTTAAGCATTTCCTATAAAGATTCATCCTAGTTTTCTTTGATAATATTTTGGTTTATAGGAAGATTTGAAAGTCACATATGGAGCACCTATGGATTACTCTCACAACATTAAGACAAAACATACTTTTTTCTAAGAAAAGCAAGTGTGTTTTTGGAGCAACATATGTAGGTTACTTGAGTCATTTAATTTCTATAAAGAGTGTTCAAGTTGATCAAAAAAAGATAGCAGCAATTTCTAATTGACCAAGACCTACATCTGTAGCAACTTTAAAGAGCTTTTTATGCTTGAGTGGATATCATAAATGCTTTGTTTAGCGCTATGGCAATACAGGCAAACCTCTCACTGATTATTAAAGAAGACTAAACAATTTACTTGGACTCTAGTGGTTGAATCATCTTTTCAAATGCTTAAATCAACCTTGACATCAAACCCCAATACTAGCATTACAAAGCTTTAAGGAACCATTTATGATAGAGACAGATACTCTAAGTGTTGGTATACGAGTAATACTTTTTCAAAAAGGCCATCCTATAGCATATGCTAGTAAGATTCTATGTCATTCCAAATGAACCTTATCTGCATATGAATGTAAACTGCTGATGATTGTTTTTGCTGTCAAACAATGAAAGCAATACCTTCAAGTAAGAAATTCATTATTAAGATTGATCATTTTCCTTTGAAATATCTACTAAAACAAAAAAACTTTCAACAAATTAATATCAATAGGCTTATAAACTTTGGGGTTTGGGTTATGACATTGCGTATAAAAAGGTGTAGACAATGGGTTGCATATGCTTTATCCAGAAGTGATCAACCAACTTTAAAAGGTTCTTATGTAGCCATTATATTAGTAGCTACAAAACTTACTACTCAGGTCCAGAAATCTTTGAATGAAGATACCCATTTATAGAGCCTAATCCAACAGTTTCAAGAAGATCTCATGTCTAGGGTTAAGTACACTTGGAGAAATCACTTGTTTAAACAAAAGGGCAAGTTAATGGTTAGGGCTAACCAGCAACTTCACCTTCGACTTCGAAAAATGTTTCATGAAGATGTAATAGCAAGCCATTTCAAGATGACTTCTTCTTATTCCTTAATATTTTACTAAAAGAGCCTAGAAAAAGTAGTAAGGAACTTTAATAAAGAATGTGAGGTTTATCAACGCTTTAAGCTAGAAAATGTAGTTTAACTAGGTCTATTACAACCTCTTCCTATTCCTTATGTTATATGGACTGAGTTATTAATGGATTTTATTAGAAGACTTCCTAAATCCTACAACAAGTTAATAATAATGATTATGGTCAATAGGCTAAGTAAGACAACCCATTTTATAGCATTAAAACGTCCACACTCAGCCATTAAGGTTGCACAACTATTTATGGATAACATAGTAAAGTTGCATAGGTTTTTTCAAAGTATAGTCATTGATAGAGACCTAGTGTTTTGTGGAAAATTTTAAAGAGAATTATTCCATTTATATGGTGTGAAGCTTACGTACTCCTCAACTTATCATCCTCAAATGGATGGCTAGATCAAGGTAGTTAATCAATGTATAAAAAACTACTTAAGATGCATGATAGAGGATTTTCCCAAACAATGAGTCAAATGGCTCTTTTTGGTCGAACTATAGTACAACACTACATTCCACTAATCCGTTGACATGTCTGCTTACCAGATTGTTTATGATATCCCACCTCCTACACACTTGTCTTATCTTGTTGGAGATTCATCCAACGAAATAGTTGATAGAAGTTGTATTGATAGAGAAATTACTATATAATTACTATAGGATGCTTTAGTAAGCTAAATAAGGAAGAACAGAAAGGGAGTATTTTGTTAGTGATTAGGTATACTTAAAGTTGCATCCTTTTTGAAAGAATTTGATCAATAACTCTTCTATCCACAAACTAGTAGTTTGGTATTTTAAACCCTTTCAAATTACCAAAATAATGGGAGAGGTTGCCAATGCATTGGATTTACCTCCCCAAACACGAGTTCATATAGTGTTTCACACCTCCTTACTTAAGAAACATGTTGGCTCTTCCATTGCATCAGCTTAGACCTACTAGCTGTCGATGATCAAGGGCAATTTAGCTTGGAACCAGAGGGAATACTAAGGAAAAGAATGGTCAAGAAGGGCAATATACCTATGACTCAAGTACTTGTTAAATGGAAACATACCAATATTAAAGATGCCACTTGGGAGGATCTACTTGTATACAGCAACAATTTCCTACTATTACTTCCAACACCATTCCACTTACTTTTATTCCATGACTCCATGAGGACAAGGACTTTTTTTTAAAAGAGGTGTTTAGACTACTTCTAAGCAATTAGACTAATCCTTCCTATGAGATGTATAAAGGAAGTAGGATGTAAGAGATTGGGTAAGAATGAATTTATACAATTTTCCCTTTTAAACTTCTATCGTTTCTCTCTCTATAAGATCAATACCTAAAAATGTTGAGCTTGAGATTTTCCCTAAGAAGATGATGAAGGGAATTGAACCCACAAATGAAACCATTAGCTTAAATTCTTCCTTGACTTCCTCATTTAGTGTTTCAAAGTCTTAGGTTTTCTCCATGTTTAACCCACAAAATTAGGTTATAGCGGAGTAGGGATATAGGGTCCAGGTAGTCTTTTTTCCCTCTTCTTTCAAAGGTTATAAATGTAAAGAATGAAGATAATGTAAAAAATGAAGATAAAATTTTATCTTCATTCTTTACATTTATAACCTAAAAAGAAAAAAAATAAAAAATAAAAAAATGGCTTGAAAAGCCAACTCGACCCTTTCTTATTGATGCCACAATAGGAGGGGATCCTTATCCCATTTATAAGAGTCTTGTCTCATTTTTTTAGCTAGAAAATGAGTTATTTTAAGTAAGTTCTGATCATTTAATATTTTATCACACAAAAAATTTGATTGTTCAAAATTTAACTATTCAAGATCCAATTGTCAAAACAACTAGAATTTATTCAAAATGACTCATTTTTTCACCCAAAAAAAATACAAAAATGAGACAATCTGGACTTCTCCTATGATAACATAAATGTATCTAGCTATTGAAGATAATAAAAATTATTCAAATCATAATTAACATTTTGAATTTATGACATAGCAAAAATTTTTTAAATATGATTTTTTAATGTATTCTTTAATGATATAAGATAATTCTAAATGAAAATAATCAAAAATCTAGAAATATATTTTTTGTCATAAACAAGAAAACATTACTTTACCCATAAACATTACATCACCCCTAAATTGAGTCTATATTCTATCACTTACATTATCTAAAATACATAAATATCTAATAGCTACAAATTGAGAGATCAAAGACCAAATGTCTTGATGAATCACTTGTAAATTTGTTGGAAGCGTATATTGGGTGACGATATTGTTATTTTAAAAATAGTAAAATATGTACGTGGGTAGCTATAAGGATTATAAATTAATTCTTAATTACCTAGAAATTATATCACATAATGGATTCCCTTAAAAAGAACTACCATCTTATTCTACTTACCCCTTGCATCCCGCACCCATTTTCAAAAAATAGTTACTATGAATACTCAATGTTTTATTTGCTTGATATTTCTTTTCACTAACCAAAACATTATTTGCCAATGTTCCCATATGAGTTGACTTATCCAAACATCTATATATTCAATATAACTCTTTCTTTGTTGAGCATCTAGATATGATTATAGGTCTTTATTCTAATAGTTAAGTCTTTTAATCATGTGCAATGCATACTCAAGCCTACAATTTTTGGCCTTGAAAATACAACAATCACAACAAAACCAAAAAACATACAAGTTGATAATGGAAACCACGTTTATCAAACCCTCATTTGTAGGTTTTACTATACTCTGATCAACCCATTGTCAAGTCCATATCAAGATATCCAATGGATGTAAATCATCAATCCTTAAACCTAATGAAGAACTAAACAAAATTGCTTTTGCAAAAGGACATGATAGAAAACAAAACATGATTAATGGATTCATATGGTCCTTGGCAAAAAGAACATAACTCCTTAATTGTCAGATTATATGCTTGAAGGATTAATGTTGTTAGCCAAACATTTTATACCAATCTTTAAAGAAACACAGTCACCTAGAAAGAAAGATGAAGCTTTCATAGCTTCACCCAAGATACAAAAGTTGGCTAAGAACCAAATCGTAACTATTGAGTTAATATTTGACAACCATCAATAACCGTATATTTACTTAATGAATTCCCCATCCAAATAAGAGAATCACTTTGTCCCATTGTAGAAAAAGGAGTCTTGCTTATTTGTTAGGCATGTTCTTGCACATATAATTGATTTAAAACTTGTATATTCCACCTCCCATGTTCATGCAAGATAAGATCACTCAAAGTCTGGTATAGAATTGGCACATTTGATTGAATGGACCATCAATGGTGGTTAAACAACGAAATTTGGGTACCATCTCCTACTTGCTATCAAAGGTTATTACAAATAATTGGGCATAGTTTTCTAATACCTCTCCAAATCCACGCCATTGCTGAATGATCATTAAATATGGCCTCACTGGTATGTTAATAGTACTTAGGCCGCAAAACATAAGCAAACAAAGATCTAGAATCATCCATGGCTAAATGCCAAAAGTGTTTAGCCAAAAGTGCTTAGTAAAAAACCTGAGTTTATCTAAAACCAAGACCTCCTTCCAAAGTAAGTTGACAAACCTTAGAGCATTTTAGCAAATGTGCTTTTATTCTAGACTCCTAAAATCCTTAAAAGAAATTAGCTATTTTCATATTAATTTCATGATAATATTTCTTCAGGAGTTCAAAGCAAGATAGCAGGTATGCTAAATTAACGATAATTTACCTACCTACTAAAGCAATACTTACTTCCATGCTTGCAATTTTTTGTCAATCTTCTCTATCACTTCTCCATATAATTAAGTCTTACTTTGACCCAAGTCTACCTGTGTGCCTGGGTATTTCCACATATGAGTTTTAAATTTTACACTAAAAACATTTGACAATACCTTTTTCAACTTATTTGGAATACATGAACTAAATACAATCACTAACTTACCAAGATTAACACATTGACTCGAGATACAACTATACCTCAATAAAATATCATGTTCTTGACGACATATAGCTTCTATTGCATTTAAAAAATAATAACATATTATCTGCATATATCAAATGTAAAATTGGCTCAAAGGTACAAGATATTTAAATTCTCAACCAAAGGTTATTGGATTCTACTTTATGAATCATGCAAAAAAGCATATTAGAACACAAGAATAAATATAGAGAGAGAAGGTCAGTTTGCTGTAGTCACTATTGAGGAAGACGACCTTCCATCAGGCATCCATTTACTATAGCTTGATAAGAAACTAGGCATTCCAATTGCATTATAAATTGAATCCATTGAATCAAAAAATTCATTTTCCTCAACAACACTTCTAGGAAAGACCATGAGACTTTATCAATAGGCACACCACCACATTTTATTAGATTTTGCTCAATGCAATTTTGATAATAACTCTTATGCCAAGATGATATTATCTTAGATCAGTATACTTAGTAAGAACATATTTTGATTAGGTGTGATGAAATTTATGAGAATAAGTTGGAGCTGATTACAAATGACTTTAGAGATCAACTTATGAAGGACATTGCATAAACTTATTAGCCTATAATTCTTAAGAAATTGCATAAATTTATTGCTAGAAATATATGTTGAGTATCTTTTTATACTTTCTTTTTTAATTTTATTTGTAATCAAATAATATATTATTGGCTTAAATGCAATTTTCATCCCTCTAATTTCATCACAATTTTATTTTAGTTCTTTAGTTTAAAAATAGACAATGTTACCTTTCTATTCTTAAAATGATCCAATTTTATCCATTTGTCATACCATTTATCTAAAATTTAATAATTTGCGGATTTACATCTTATTTATTTACTTGATACTATTGATTAACATTTAAATTTGGTGTAATATTATCTATTTTTAAAATAGGGAGACCAAATTAAACTTTTAATGAAACTAAAAGGACCAAAAGTCTATCTAAACTTATATGATTGATTTTATGCATATGAATAATATTTTTTGTACCATATGCATTGCATTTCCTCATTGCATTTTTGTATACATTAATTCAGTTGAGATTTGCTATTAAGATTCTCTCCAGAATCTCATCCATGTATTCCCATTAACCATTTCAAGCTCTCCAAGCAAAGAGAAAGAGATAGAGAAAAAATAGATTCTAAAAAGGATATAGTATGGTTCTAGTGATGTAAATATTATATAATGTACATGTTATGCTTGGATTATTAGAAATATAAGTATGAATGATGTGCTTTCTTGTATATGACTAAGTTTGTGATGAAAACTTATGTACAATCTTTGACATATGAATATATGGCATTTTGTGGTGGAACATAACCATTAATGTCCAAATTTGCTGATGTCAAACTATGTGGCGTATATGTAATCTTAGGTGCAAGAGGATTATATTTTAATCGAAGCCTTCTTTCATGTAATAAATTTTATGGAAATAATGTTTAAGATTATTGAAATTTGTTGAAAGCAAGAGAGTGTAATTTGAAAGTTAATTGAACCACTTTAAAATCAAATTTTAGTCTAAATGTATTATAAATTGCACTTCTATCCTTGAAAGTTCAAATAATTTAGTTTGGAGTTAAAATTTGACATGTAATTAAATAATTTATAAAGCTTTCTAATAAAGTAGAATGAAAATTTTAAGAATTATACATAATATTTTTTGAATTTTTAAAATTACTCAAATTATGCAAAATGGTACTATTATTGTTCATGTCTATTTTTTGGGTTTTTAAAGGGCCAAACGAATTCTTTTTTGTTTGAAATTTTATGATATAAAATTCACATCATAAATTTTTTGTAACACTGAGTTTGCATAAATTAGAGTTACGTAACCCAAATTATAAATTTTTGAAATTTGAAACTCTGATATGTCAAAAAATTTAAAATGGGCTAAATAATTCCCTTGGACAGTATACCTTAGTTTTATGGGTTCAAATAAACTCATCTGAAAGATCAGAGGAATTGAAATTCAAACCCCTACAGTTACAAATGATATGTAAACGGGCCAAAATGGCTACTTAAAATAGTGCAATGGTTGTGATTTTTCGTCACAGGCATGGATTAATATAAAATAGGCTAATTGTGACATGTTGTGACTCATATCGAGACAGCTTCTAAAGTTCACCACAAAGAAGGGGGGTTGACCATACAAAAGAAAATCATTTCAGATTTTATTAAACAAAGAAATTTTTCAGCCATACAACACATAAAACAAAGCTAATTTATTTTCCATAAATTTGTTCTACTTCTTTTGTCCTTTTTTTCTTTTTTCTTTTGGTACATGCAACATACCAAACCCTACTTCACTATTCCACACCCACTGGCTCGTTTTCTTTCATTTTCCTTATTATTTTTTACATTCATATGGAGACAATCTGTGATAGTTACAAAGACTTCTTATGCAACAAGGGGTCACTGATGACTTGAGGCTCAAAGTCTGGTTTGACATAGCGGGCAAGTGTCTCTGCATACAAATCATAACGAGCAGTCATTCTGAAACCCCACTTGTCTTTCAACTGCCTACATAGGTTGAGATCCAGGTCTGCAATTATCAAGCCATCCCTGTTTCGAGAAAGCGAAGGAGTGCACGAAGCATCTGGTGCTGAGAAATGACTGGATCCGTAAAAGTGACCGAAATCGACATGCGCTGGCTTTCCATCTCCAGAAGTAAAGGGATTGGGGAATGTCTCAGTACCAACACGATTAATTGAAGCAACAAAATAACTATTTGCTATTGCTGCATTACGTGCCTGAAAATTTTCATAACATGAAGAAAGTAAACAAGATGTTAAAGATTTATATAAAAGAAAAAAAAATTAATCACAAATCTTCACTTAACAACTTAAACTTTTGAGTTAAAATAGTATTTGACATAGTATTAGATCCTCTATCACTAGATGGTCAAGAGCTTGATCCTTATTGCCCTTATTTCTTTAATTAAAACTAAATTTTAGTACAAAGTATGATGGACTTATGTTTTGTCATACTTCAAACCCAACGGGCCTTTGTGTGAGATGGAATGTTAGAGATTATAATAAATACTGATCATGGCATTCACTTAATGGCTTGAAATGGTATTTGACATAATAAATACACTATTATACATATGTTCTACTAGCACAATATCTGGTTAGGCAGGACCAAATAAACTGTTTATTTGCTTGTTATTCAGTATTCATAAACCAATTTTAATTCTAAATATCATAGTACAGAACTACCATCAAATTATTGGTATAAACCATCAAGACAGTGCCAAATTTAACCCAAGAATGATCTATATACGCAACAAGATGGATTTTGTTTACAGAGTTTAGCATGTCAAACAATAAATATGAAGTAGCTAACCTCTATTGGCCACATTGGCTCACTGAGTTCGCCAACAGTTGCAGAAGGGTTGAAAACAATCTCCGCACCATTCAAGCCAAAGGCTAACCAATTTAAAGGATGGTGCCTACCATAACATATATTAATAGCAATCTTTCCATATGCCGTTTCAAATACAGGGTGGCCAGTATTTCCTTCCATATAATACGTGCTCTCATTGAAGTCCCCAACTCTTGGTATATGGTTCTGCCAAAGGTCACATGTTATCCGTTAACTGAAAGTCACAAACTCAGAATATTTTGCGTCAATAAAAGCAGAAAGCTTATGTAATTACCTTACGGTGCTTCCCAATTATATTTCCATGATTCCCAATGACAACAGCGGTGTTCCAGAGAACCTCTCCATGATTAATATCCCTCTCAAGAATTGGACTTATAATGACCATTTTATATTTTAACGCAAAATTTTGCAGGAACTGTGTTGATTCTCCATCAACAGATTCGGCAAATTCACACCACCTCTTCTCTCGTGTACAGAATGCAAATGGCATCATCCATGCTTCCTGCAGCAAAGATATATTAAACCAGTTAAGATTTTCAAAACTCAGTGAGAAGTTAATTGGTAAATGTTCATGCTCACATATAACCTACTTGCAAGCATAATATGTTGACTCCTGAAGCGCCAGCTGCATCAATAATTGGTTTTAGCTTCTTAAAGATAGCCCTCTTTTGATCCAAAAAAGGAGCAGTTGTTGGAAGGGCAATAGAGTTCTGAATCAGACCAACCCTAACTATTCGAGGTTCTCTCAAAAGTTCTTTGTCAGCATGAAATGAGAAAGCCTGAAAGAAATAAATACAAAATCATCAAAGCAACTACAATATAGAAGAAGGACTAGACTTAAGTACAATACTTTATATCTTTGCTATCAAGTTCTTTAACAAAAAAAAAATATGATGTGTACAAAATATTTTGAAAGACCCAATCAAGTGATGTTGAGTTGTTAAAACTAAACACTTTCTTGTAAAAACCATATATTTGTTATGTTTTTATTAAAAAAGTTTGATAACAAAAATATAAAAACTGTACCTAAGTTTTATGCATAGAAGAAGTAACTAAGATTCTATACCAATGGAATAAGATTTGGACAATTGTTGGGCTAAAGACATCTCATTAGAACAATAACTCCTAATAGTGTATTGCTATGAATGATTATCAACAGCCAAAAAAGAAAAGCAAGGTTGGTTGGCCCCACAATTGTGATGAGCCCACAATTATATAACTGTTTTGGGTACTTTTAGGAACTTATCCACAATTATGTAACTATTATGGTAATTGTTAGCCAGACAAGGTAGTTTTTAGGCAGTTATGTAACTGTTTTGGACAGTTTTGGGGTAGTTTTTGGAGCAGACCTGTGTTGCAACTGTTCGGGGCAGTCGCAGGTTAGTTTAGAGGTTTAAAAGGGTGAAGATAGGGGAGGTGAGGAAAATGCTAGAGTGGTGATTGGGAGATTTCTAGCGTCTCAAATAGCTATAGGGAATTTCTTATTTTACTGCTGTTTGTAAGAACTATTCTGTTTTTATTTCATATAATTTCCTAGTTCTCAATTTTTGGTCAACATTAGAGAAATTGTTGAACTAAAGACATCCCATTAGAAGAATAACAGCTAAATGCTAATAGTTGGCCGCACATCCAAACTGCAAGACTATAAGAATGCGCTTTGCAGGAGTGAAAAATGGGAAAAATGAAAAGAAAGTATTTGGACATATTTCAGAATGTATTGCTTATTTTTGTTCCTTCCAATTTTACCCAACCATGAATACGCTTAAGCTTTAGGGTTTGGATTTTGCATGAGTATAAATAAAAACAACTCATCTGCTGACTGCTGAGAGGTCGAGACTCATAAGCCAAGTGATTTCTAAAGCATAAAATGAAAAAAAAAAAAAAAATCTGAGAAACCAATTTTTTTCTACCAAAAAAAAAATCATCAGGAAGCAAATTTCAGTCTAAATTCGCAGAGAAATAACTGATTATTTGGAGAAAAATAAGGAAAACACTAAAAAGTCCCAAGACCAACAAAGCATCAGGGAGACATTCTTAAGTTACCCAGATATCGTATCTCATCTGTTTCACATGTCAAAAATACAACGAATTCCACCATAAAATAAGCATATCAGTTTATACATATATAAAGTTCAGGTATTTATATAGCAAAAATAAGGTTTTATTCATATTTCATACTTGGATCTCAAATCCATGTTCCACAGAGAGGGCTGCAGCAGATTCAGGGAGAGCAATTGTATCAAGTGCTCTTCCACAATTAAGCCCAAGAAGCAAGCGGCTAACTTCCTGCAGTATTAAACTAGTACACCATCAGAAAGCCAATATAGCTAGATTTGATTAATACAGTTTAAGTTAATTATCAAAGGAATGATAAAAATCATCCAGCAGTTCTATGGATCCCAGAATCAAACAAACAACAGTACATATATATAGCTTAAAGGTGCTTAAGGAATTTACAAGTGCAAAACCCCCCCACCCAAAAAAAAAAAACAAAAAAAGAAAGACAAGCTCCACCTATTATATGGTCCCATTTTGAAACTTTGACCTCCACCTTTTTATAAAAACTTCTTCCAAGATCATTCTGATCAACTAAGCAGAAAGAGCACATTAAAATAAGATAACCATGTCTACAGTATGACAGGCTTGAGAAAGAATTCAGCATGCAAAACTGAAGTAGCAAGGGAAGGAAATTTGATTGTTGTTTGGAACTGCTAATTAACCAAATCAATAAGTAATGGATAAAACCTAGGGCCTGTTTGGTTAGTTGATGTAAAAGGGCAGGAAATGTAAAAAATGAATAGGTGGGATAAAAAATTACTTTTGTACCTTTATTTGTAAGAAAATGATTTGATGGTTAAAATAGTAATTTGATGGATATAATAATAATTAGAAGGATATAATAGATATTATACAAATTATGTAAATGTATTACATCTACTGCACGTGCAACCAAACAGGCCCTTAATCTTCATGGATGACTGGGTGTTTATTCACAACAAATTTAAGAGTACGACAACCCATTAGTGTACCAGTACCTGACTAACAATCTTGGGGTTCCTAGAATCCTCCTTTTACTCGTGTTCTATGATGCAATCATACAAGTGAATCTTCAAGTAAAAATGCAGATCACTGACATTGCATTTTAACGGCCATAGAACCAACCCACTTAACCACTGTTCTTGACAAGGCTACATACAGTAGTAAACTAGTACTAACTTTTTAAAATCCATTTCCTTGTTCTGGCCACATTCCAAGTTATAGTTGGCAGAACTTCATAATAATTACTCACAAAGTCCTTATAATAGACTACCATTTGCCACCATTTTCTCAGAACAAAAGGTGAGATATTTGCAGAACCAAACTCGAAGCTCTCTCCAACCTTCTATAACTAGACTACCCAAACATGTATAGTATAGTATAGACATACATTCTCCATCTAATTCAATATCAATTATTATTCATCTTGTAAAAATAGCTCGCTTACATGAGAAAATCACATAACAGGAATGAGATTTATCCACTCAACCATGGATAAGTCTAAAATTCATGTCCACAATGTCAGTATACCATTGAGACAGTATGCTGATCAGGATACCGCCCAATCAAAATGAATGCTTGCACTTTTCTACAATTTTTTTGGAAATAAAAGTGCAAATCATTAATGTCTTTTCTGCTCTGGGAACAAATCTACATCACCATCTCAATAGCAACACTTTATAAAAATTCATTTTAGCAATTGATGCTCTTTCAAAGAAATTAAATAAAAAAAAAACCTAATAGTTCACATAAATGGCATAAGATAGGAATAGCAGAAAATCTCAACATATTCTCATTGTCAGATCAACAGGCTCGTATATCCACTCAACAATGGTCAGATCCCTTGAGGTTCTAGCAGCATGGAAAGAATCACTAATATAGATTTGAAAAGCAATTTAAACCCCGAATCCATTATATTAAAAAAAATAAAAAAAAATCCCAATTCAAACTAATTGATGACATGTATATAACAAACTAAACATAGCTTCAGCCAGCTCAAAGTGAAAAGGGCTGACTTCAGAAATCGTCTTTAAAAATGCAGACGTGAACTCAAGGATCCTCATTGAGATTCAGCATAGTTTCACGAATAAAAACGAGCCCTGAATCCAAAAATTAAACCAAAAAGAAATAAAAGAAGATGACTTCAAGAATGAAAGTACCTGAAAGTGCTGGGGCTTGAGATTTTCACTAAGAAAACGATGAAGGCAATCAAATCCGCAAATAGAACCATCGTTCCGGGCCTTGAATTCTTCCTTGACTTCCCCGATTTGTATTTCGAAGTCTTGGGTCTGCTCCATGTTCAGCCTGCGAAACCAGATTATAGGGGAAGCGGAATATGCTCCAGCTTCAGGCTAGTATAAAGAAGCCAATTATTGTCGTTTTCTGAATAATGAGACGTTCAGAAACTGGAAACTCGTGTACTGGATCAGCCAAACGAATTTTCGACCGTCCTATCAGCTATCACCCGGGGCCCATTCTTCATATAATTTCACTTAAATAAGTTACAGGTTGGCTATTTGGTTTCTTAATTTTTATTTTATTTTAAATTCTTAACTTTTTTTGTTAACAAATTTTTTTTAATTTTTAATTTATACTAAATTTATTTTTTAATTTTTTATCATTGCAAAATAATTACTTAATTTTTTTATTTCAAAAAAGTTATTGATAAATGTAATAAAAAAGAATAAATATGATTCAAAGAGAAAATTAAAATATTATATCAAAAAAATTAAAAATTTAAATGAAAATAATTAATTATTTAAGGAAAAAATGATAATTAATAAGTTATCTTTACTAATTATTGTTAGAATTTTATCTATGGACTCACATTAATTGTATTAATTTTATTTTTTAAAATATGGGTTGGCTAATGGTTTATTAAAATATTTTAGGCCTAATTTTTATTAAGTGATCATCTAATGATTAGGTCTAACACATATTTTAAGTTTAGTTAGCACTTAACATGGGCTATTAGGTTTTACTAAAATTTGCAATGGGAGAATCCAAATAAGACTAAAGATAGACTAGGTTCTTTCTTTAAATCTAATATGCGAACTTATTCCATTAAAAATTGCTATTGAGTCAAGAATTATAAAGATGAAGAGTAAGCCTATCATATACCAAATTTGATATTGTAGGCATTGAAAAGTTAAAAAAAATTTCTATATCAAATTTATTTAGTGTTTTAGAATATGACGTATTTTGATGGGTTGTTTTTTATACTATCTTGATTAATAATTTTAGTATAAATCTTATATATGGTATTGGAGCATTTTAGAACTTAAAGTTTATGTCAGATAGCACATCTTTGATCTTTATTTTTGTGCTTTTGCTAATTTGATTGTGCAAAATCAGTTTGGGGATCTTAATCCTCCCAATAGAAGCTTTCCATTGACATATGACTTGCTTATTGTATATATCTATATGGAGAGAATTTTAGCCTATAAATTTTTAGGTTTTTTCATATTTGAAATTCTTTAATCTTGTGTTGTATGAAGTTTTGATTGAATCTCTTGGATGCAAACACTTCCTTGCATGATTATAAGGTTATTTGACATATTTAATTACATTAAAATATCTTAAAAAATCAAGAAAATTGAAGAAGAGCATAGGTGTGAACTCATAAAAATTGTTTTCTTTAATATCTCTTCGATTTTTTGCTTGTTCTTGATTGATTGATATTGTATAACTATTTAAAACTCAAATTCCCATTAAAATCCTAAATTTGTGGCATGAAAAATGACCTAGAACACTAAGAAATTGCTTGGGGCTGAAGTTGAGTCCAAAAACAAGTTTTAGACTCATAGATCAACCCAACTGAAGGTTGAAGACAATCTTCAACCATGAACGACAAGGCCCACATATTGGGAGAATCGTGGGTGGTGCATGTGAGCCACTCCTAGTCTTGATTCGCCTGGTTTTTGTGCCATTCTTCTTTTCTTATTTTTTGATTTATCAATTATTTTATTTTATTTTTATTATAATCAAAAAAATTATCTTTGCTTATTTCTATGGTAGAATCAACTATTTCTTTTTTTTTTTAAGCTAGTAATTGACTTTAGATAATTATAAAAAAATTTCAGGGAGTATTTTCATACATGTTGAATATAAATTTAAGCTATACACTTCCTAAATAGGCATGTATTTTATATACTCTGAGGCCTAAGTTAGTGAAATCAAATATTACACTATTTAATATTTATTTCATAAATGATTTTGTTCCTTCATGAAATAAATTGATAATTAGCAAATTGCGTCCTGCTATAATATATTTGGTAAATCAAGTGGCTTGCTATAATATATGGGTAAGGTTTTTTTCTTTTCTTTGAGTAGCTTACAATATGAACAATTTTTCTTGTGTCTTCAATCTATTTTGCTAAACATGGCCTCTATCATCAGCATATTTGGAAGTAAAAATTAATTCAAGTGTTGTTTAAATTTTGTCCTATTTTTTAAAAAAGTATTTTAGGAAATTTAAAACATTTTAGGATTGTTTGACATGCAATGAGGTAATAGAATTTTAAATAATTTGATTGTAAATTATGTAATTATTAAGAATCAAATTATGATTCATCCATTGCTTTTATAATAAGCTTCCCTTACTATATTTGACCATCTTCTTTATGTTATGGTTGTTAGTTTGCCCTTTTGATGAATTAAAATTTGGAAAGTCTGCATTTTGTAGATGGATTAAAATTAAAAAAAATTTAAATTATAACTTGAGCTCGTAATTTTGATGTTGTAACACTAAATCAAATCTTGGTAATTAAATTTGGAAGCCATATGTGATGTAATTATTTAAATATCACTTGAATAGATATATAGTTTGTATACTATTAATCCTAAATTTAAAAAGATCACTAAAGTTATGCTTCTTGAATTTTAATTTGTAGCAATAAATTGTTGTTCTTATTTTAATTGTAACAATGGTTCATAAATTACCTTTTAAGATACATTGGGGTGGAGTATATTGCTTATTTGATTATATGCAAATTTTCTTACTTTGAGAATTTTATTTGTAAAATTGTTGCAAATTTTTATCATTCAAGTGATTCATCTATAAAAAATTTACAAATTTTGCTAGTTCTCTTGTTCATAGAAAATAAAGCATAATTCCATTTTCTTTTAATTTAAGAATTTTATTTTGTAAATTATTACAAATGTTAATTATCAAAGTGATTTATTCATTAAATTTTTACAAAATCATTCAATTTCTTTGTTGATGGGAGGTAAGGCAATTCTTTTATTCATTCTAGTATGAGAATATTGTTTTGAGAATTATTATAGGTGATTACCACCAAAGTGGTTCAATGATTAAAATTCACAAAATCGACTAGTTCTCTTGTTGATAGGATTATTTGAATCAATGTATATAATTATTTGCCTATAGGAATTATTGTGTATACTAATTTTGGTACTGCATGTGTAACACTTAGATTTAATATATTGGCAAAGACACCAAAAACAAGGAGAAGGAAGTTGGATTGGTAGGTATGCTAATTTAGAATTAATGATGGAAAACAACAATATCCAATGATATGACTCATTTGAAGGTCTTACAATTTGTTTTGAAACAAAAAATGGTTTTAAACCCTTTTAAGATGGAATGAAAATGAAGCAAATGCTAGATTACTCTAAAAATGACAAAAATGAGTTGTTTTTCAATTTGAAAATCAAAATCATGCAATTTTGGTCATTCTGGAAATCTATGGAAGTGTAATTCACCCTAAAAATATGCCTAGATCATAACATCCATCACAGAGGATGTTTGACATCTAAAATAGTCTAGAGGTCAGACTACATTCTGGAACTGTTACAGAATTCTGTAAAAAATTTGAAAATGTCCAATTAATTCCAAAAAAATTCAATCCATGCAAATGATACCAATATGGAAATTTGTGGATGTTAGCTAGAGAGAAAAAATATCTTTAGACCAGTTCATCAAGTTCAAACCTCAGAATTTAATGGAACCGTAACTTAGGTTGAGCAAAATTCTTGATACTAAATAGAATGTTCAAAAATTCATATCTCCCTCTCTAGACCTCTAATTAAGGTGATTCTAGTTGGCACGAGTCACTGCGAATGTCCCATTTCTTTGTATAAAATTTTATGACAATTGGATATCATTTGAGCCTTGTGTGATAGAATTCAATTTTAGACCAAATGAATAGTGCAGCAGACCAAAATCTAAAAATGTGTCAACTTTTAAAAATTATCAAATATTCTGTAGACCTCTAAAATTTATGATATTTAACTTCCCAAAAAGCTCTTAATGAGACCTAATTGCATGCCAAATCTCAGACCAAGAATAAATCATTTGGCCAAAAAGTGACATAGGGTTCCATTATGGTCATTTTTGGCTCCATATGGGATACCAAAATTGCCAAATGGCTTTCCTTTGATTTTGGCACCTTTTGGGCAAGTCTAAAAGCACATTTAGGACTTGTGTGAGTTGCCCAAATAGTCCCAAACCCCATGCATCTTATTTTGGCCTTTCCATCCACACATATGCACATTACATCAAACTTTCCAAAATGCATACTTTGGCATTACATATCCAATTTCTATTCTAGGGTTCATACATCATGCCCATACATTTATATTTATATATCACATAATATCATAATTACATATGTCTAAGGGGTCATAAACCATATACATCAAAGGGATACATCATATGACACAATTATAGTCTTAAAGTGGCAAAACTTAAGCATTTGATTGTCGATCTTCTTTCTTCAAGGTAATTGTCTCCCATTACCATGTCCACTTGGTCCACCTAGCATGTGAGATCATTAGAGAGGAGGGAATGAGATTCAAAGAATCCTAATAACTCATCTTCCATTTAATCATACATGACATATGCAAAATAAGTCTTAAAAATGCATGCATGGATATCATGGAAGTCATGAACATCTAAGAAGTAAGCTTCGCATGTGAAAAAATCATACAAGATATTCAAGAGCTCACCAAGTGTTTAGATTAGCCTCACACTTTTTCTCATGGATTTTGGACTTGCCTCACCCATTCTTTAAGAGTTTTGGATTCAACCATACTCTTGGGAGCCCACTTTGCTTTTGGGAGACTCTTTGCTATATCTCAACCAATCTCAAGGATTCTTAGCTCATCCTCACCATGGTTAAGAGTTCTTGGCTTCTCCACACTCAAGTAAACTCAACAAACATCATATATTCATTTGAAAGCATAACATGACATTATGAAATTATGGCATATAACATCATGCTAGCATACTTTTCATGGCTTGAAAATACACATACACACATTCATGCATGAGAGAAGGTGGAGAGAGCTACCTTGCACACAATTACACACTTTTTTCTTAGATTTCAAGCCTCCTCTTTTGGCCACACACCCACAAATTTGTGGAGATGATTTCTCTTGGCCTAGAAATAATTTATGAAAGCTAATTAGGTTGATAAAACATATTATAAGGCTACATAACTTGCTTAAATACTAGATTGCTCTATAAGCCCCATTATGGTCTATAAATGTACCTAATGAAGCAACACTCCTCAAATGAACTCTAGGCTCCATTCTTTCCTTTCAAATATGATTCTTGACTCCTTTTAAGCCTATTGGAGTCATCAGACAATTAAAACAAGGAGCTTAATATCATGTTACTTCTTTAGGTCATAATATGGAACCTAAGGCACCAAATCACTTTCTATAAGTTCTAAATTTTTCCCACCCAAGGCCTCCGTTCATTATCATTCATCAAATATGACTCAAGAATGGCCTTAGAAAAATTTAAAACTCTTCCTAGCTATATGAACTCCCTTTGGCTGAGCCTATGCATGGTTTAGGGCTCCTTGGAGTTTTCTTTGTTTTCTTGAAGGAGGAAGCATGTGGGGAGCATCTTAGGGATCTTAGGAACTCATTTAAATTCTTAATTAAACCTAGGAATCATCACATAAAGTCAGATTTTACAAGGTTCACATAAAACCCTAGAATTTGCATATTAAAATCTAATTATTTTTTGATAATTCCCTTTGCATATTCTTAATCTCCACACTCTTTTTCCTTAGATTCATGCTTGGTTCTACCTGAAAATCATCTCCTCCTAGGGTTTTCTCAAGTGGGGCAAAATGGTGGAGAAGAGAACCAAAGATGGCAACCATAAGAAGAGAAATCACCTTGTTTTCTTACTTATTCTCACTTGAATCTTGTGTTCTTTGAGCTCCTTTCTTCAAATCCGAAAATTTCCCTTAGTTTCTCCCTTAAAATAGATATATAAAATTCATTTTAATTATAGAAAATAAAGGAGAATGGAGGAGAAGAGGTTTGCAAGAGAAAGAGCATGAAAAACTACTAATTTCCATACCTTAAGCCATTGATTTCTCCTCTTCTTTGCCTTCCTCTTGTGCGCCACTCTCCCTAGGATTTTCCTCTAGTTTTGGGTAGAACTTGGTCATGCAACATGAAGGGAGAAGAAGGGTACATCATATATATAGGTGGAAGGAAATTACACTTTTTAAAATTTCAATTTTGCTCTTTGTTCTTGGCATTTTCGTTTCTCCTTTATTTTAGTTCTTTTTTTTAGAAATATCTTATCCATTATGAAATTTAGATTCCCAAGTAAAATACCTTTGGAATCACTCAAATTAGAGCTAAAACCTTCCTGAACGGATTCGTCAAAGTTTGGGTACACCGACGTTGGAAAATGTCCACCGGAGAGGTTTTAGCTATCTTGGGGTTTTCCATGGTTTTCAGGACCTCTAAGAACCCCAGAGAACTCAAAACTTTCATTTAAAAAGCCCTCATGTGTTAATTCCAATATTTGCTCAAAATTACGAAAATGCCATTATGTTTCGTAAGCTTTTCGTAAGAAATTGTTTCTTCATTCTAGCTCTGTTTTTCTTTCTATCTGAGCTTGAGATTCTCATTTCTAGGAGTCTAGAATGCTTCCAAAATTTTTTGGGACCTTAACTACATCATTTTGGGGGTCTTACTTTTATATCCGATGAGTTTCATTTGTTGATGGAGAAACTGTACATTACATTTCTCACGTTTTCTCTAGTTTTTGGAGAACCAGATATTACAAACTCAAACCAGAATTGCAAACCATCTAGTGTTAGCAAGAGCAGAGAAGGAAGAATCAGCTCTAGTAAGCACAAATCATCTCAAGCAAGGAACAAGCATTAAGGAGAATTGAAGCAACTATTTTATATATAAGTTGACAAGTGCACTACTGAAATAAATAATAAAGTGACAAGTAGAGTATTGTTTCCAACAACATAGTTATTACTTATATTCTAGCCATTTTATATGTTTTATCAATGCAATATTATTTACAAGTATTTACAAATATAGTTAGCAAGTAAGCACATATATACAAATGGTGTCTTAGATTGTCCTAATTATAAATGAAAATAGCAAAGGTGCAATGATAAATATAAATGTAAGATGCAATATGAAGGTTAAGACCCAAGACCTAAAGACAAAAGACTCAAGACTCGACACTACTTCCCTCTACTTCCTCATGAATCACAAGTCATAACCAATCTAAAGTATCTTATTCCATTCATGGTAGCAAATTCTTTAAAGTGTTGGCTTACCCACGATCTAGGATTACCAATCTTACTTAACTTGGTTAATGGGCACCTTATTTGGGAGTGTATTTAAGGCCAACCCTGCTAAGTACTTGGTAATTATTAGATTTTTTTTTCACTATTTAGTTAATTTAATTTTATTATCTGGTTCCTCAAGTAATAGCATGTACCATTACATATAATCTTGAATCTAACTTCGCAGCCTAATTCTTCATTAGATTCAAAATTTGAATGAAAATAAAGTTAAATAAAATATCAAGTTATCAAGAAAGTAAATGTAACTTTAAGATGAAAATCAAATTGAAAATTAGAGCATTAGTGAAAAATTGTGTAACTTAATAAAAAGGTTAAAAGGAAATAATGTGAGCATAGGAAAAAAAATTGATTTGTCATATTAGTAAAATAAAACATTGATGCAAGAAAAACTCAAGGCTACTAATGAAGTTTATATGAACCACAAAATTAGTTTATTATCTTATATAAAGAGAGGCAAACACACTTGAATAGGTAACATTCAAAAAATTAATTAATGGAAAAACCCCCTAACAAAGCTAAATACAAACATAAGCACATAGTTTATAAGCCTAATTAACCAAACATAGGTACAAAGTCTACAAAAACAATAATCAAAGGTGAGCACATAGCTCATCGGGTGACTAAACAATATGAGTATCCTAACTCCCTCTAAAATCAATCAATCATCCCATATGTGTTGGCCTTCACATAAGGCTAGCATCATTATTTCCCTGCTAACTGGGGTTTTGATTGATGCATTGAAATACAAATGTATTAGTTGCTTAAGTAATGTAAAATAAATTTGAGTACAAGTATTGATATCTTAAAAAATTAAAGAATGAAGCGAAAATTTTCTATAAGAAAATTGAAAAGAACTGAAGACACTTAATGTTCATAACTAACCTATAACACTTACTGGTATTCCGGTGTGCTTGGTTACTATTGACCAAAGATGTGCGCAAAGTATTGCAAAGGGAAAATTTCAAAGAAGTAGTTCACTTCTCCATGAAACCTCTAGAAGCAAAAAAATATATATGTTGCTTTTTTTTTTCTTTAACATCCTTCCCACCATAGCACCATCACTTTTCCTACATAACCCACTTAATACCCTTACTTTGTCTTAAATCTCCCAAAGTGCCATTGAATTCATTAGATTGCCATTTATTCTTTGTTCTTTCACTACTTGCACTATCGGCGGTCATCTTTAAGTGATTTCTTAAAACCATAGGAAATATCTCCTTTTTCAGTGGTTCTCTCGGTGATTTTGAAACCGCTAGTAACTATAAATGGTTGCAATTTTTGATGACTTTTTTTCCTTATACACTTACAGGCAGTTTAACCCCTGCTTTATCCTTAATGTTCAATTGCAAAATTATTGTATCTGGGGATTATATTTAGCTACCTAACCAAGATCATCAATCAAAGCTTCCATATATTTTCAAATAAAGACTTGGCAAAATCAAAAGCTGAGGAAGAACAAAATTATTAGGTAATTAAAGTCGAAGAAAGGAAGAAAAGAAAAGAAAGACTTGAGTTGGAAATTATACCACAGAGCTTGGGTGATGGATTGTTTAAAGCCATCGAAACAAAGGAGCTTGAAATTGCCTCCAAGGATAAAGTTTCAAGAGGGATATTGAAGAGATAACACGAGGTCACCGTTAAGAGAAAAAAGTGGGGGTGGGGTTTACTCAACCCACAACCCAGAACCAACTGGTGGATCTGACCCATCAAGTGGAGAGAACCTATGCTAGAAAAGATAAATGGGCTGAATAAGATTTTAAAAGAATTAGGGTAAGGCAAATTTTATGGATTTATGGCAGCAGTAGAGAGGCCCATTTAGCTAAACCTACCCAAAACTTTTGGGTGATCCGAATTTCTGAACCCTTGAAAATGACCCAAGGCCTGAATTCTGCTAAACCTGTTGACTTGTGGCATTATGCAAGAGAGAAGAGACTATTGTTCTCAACTCCAGCGTTGTTCCAACCAAGAGAATCCTTTCGCCTGTCCTATGCCGGGAAAGTAAGAAGGGGATGGGGGTTGGTTTCCTACCATGTTGAGGTGGTTGGGACAAAACCAATGGAGCAAGAATCATCCATTTTGACTTCTTCTCATGGTAGAGGAGAATGAAAAGGATGATAAAGAAGTAAGAGAGGGAGGCATCGGAGAACAAGATACAACTCGAAGAGAAAGTATGCTTTGGAACCCCTCTACATGGTTCACCTGGAATAGGAAAGATGTCCCTGGCTAAGGCTCGTGAGAAGTTTTTGGCCTTTAGAGAAGGTGTAACACCATAAATTCTAGCTTATTTCATGCTATCTTTATGCTTCCCATTAGACATCTCATGGAAGAATCAAGGAAATAGCATAAAATAATGAATATTTTTACATTGCGTAATGTATACAAAGTTCATTCAGTGTCACGCAGACCGTATGAGCTCATACAACATATTCTCATATATAATCACATAAATAAAAATCATTTACACCATCAAAAGTGGTCCACATCTCGTGGAAACCAAAGGGGAGCATAAAATTCTTGTCCATATTTTCGGCCAGATTTGTTAATTTTTTTGTCACAACTTCAGAAATTCATAACTAAATCCAAAAAAATAAAAAACCAACAAAATTTACCATTCCAGAAAACTTTAGATGTATACCCCATGGTAAAAATAGTTTTAGTTGATGAAGCATTAAGAGGAAGACATTTGACATTCGAAAGCTACTAAGGTCTCTACTACCTGGGTTGCTGTTTCAGATTACTAATATAAACTTTCAAAATTCATACCTAATTTTATAAAAATCAAAATTACACAAATTTGGTCATTATGGAAATATAAAAATGTTAAATTTATGCTAAAAATAATTTCAAAATGAAACAAATACTTTTAGCTATTGGAAACCTATGGAATAGTGACTGAGCTCTTGGGGCGCCACTACTACTGATAGCCAACTTCAAAAATGCATAACTCTTTTCTTAGACCTCCAAATGAGGTGATCTCAATGGCCACAGAAAGCTTATGACCTCTAGTTTATGTATGTAAAATTTCACAAGCATTGGACACCATTTGCCTATCAGATGACACAAAATACAAATATGACAGTGTGAACAGTGCACATACTAGAATCAATAGAAAATCCCAACTTTAAAAATTCATCAAATATTCTCTAGA
This sequence comes from Erythrophleum ivorense, assembly GCA_026724425.1. NCBI lineage: Eukaryota > Viridiplantae > Streptophyta > Magnoliopsida > Fabales > Fabaceae > Erythrophleum > Erythrophleum ivorense. The sequence goes on from JAIUCV010001390.1 coordinate 49,694, forward strand.
CCTCCAAAAATTATGTTCTTTAGCTTTCCAAAAAGCTCTCAACAAGCTCTAATTACATGCCAAATATCAGGTTAAAAAGAGCTCATTTGGGTAAATAGTGACATAGGGTTGCATTAATTCTAACAAAAGATTACATCATATGCCACTCTTTTGGTTATAACATAAACAAAATTTAAAGCTTTATGATCAAGGCTTCATCTCCTCACTTAGTGGCTTCCATTTCCTTATTCATTGACTCCACCTAGTATGTTAAGATATTGGAGAAAAGGGGAATGAGATTCAAAGAATCCTAATAGCTCATCTTCCATTCAATCATGCATAAAGAATGCAATACAAGTCTTGAGGATGCATGCATGGCATATTAATATAGAAAATAGTGCAAAATACATTCTTGGCATTTACACAAAGTACACATGACATACTTAGGCTTGCCAAATGAATGGATTGGCCTTACCCACTTTCTTTAAGGTTCTTGGACTTGCCTCACCCTTTTTCTCAAAGGCCTTAAACTAAGCCTTGTTCTTGGGAGACTTTCTCTTGGTCTCAACCACTTCTAAGGGTTCTTGGCTCATTCTCACCAAAGATGGAAGATTTTTGGCCTCTCCACATTCAAGCAAACCAATGTAAGCATTCTAGGCATCATTGAATACATAATGTAACACTATGGTTCCATGGAACATAGGCATCATACCAAAACATAATTTATAGCTTAAAATCACATACATACATTCAAAGATAATGTAGAAATTCATTCATGCATGGGAGAAAAGAGAGAGAGCTACCTTGCTTGCATTTACACACTTTTTCCTTAAGCCTTGAGTCCTCTCCCTTGACCTCACACATCCAAGAGGGTGGAGATCATTTCTCTTGGCCTAGACACATCATATGGAAGCTAATTACACTCTTGAAACAAGCTAGGAAATTAAACTTATATTTATAAACATACTTGGTTCCATAAGTCACATAATGGTTCCATAAATGGCTTATTGAAGCAACCATCATGATTCAAGTTCTTGGCTCCATTCTCTTCTCATTCCTAGGCCTCTTGACCTCATTTAAGGCCCTTAGAGCCATTACATATTCATTTACAAAAGCCTAGACATAAGTTGCTTCATAAGGTCACATTATGGAAGCCATTGCCTCATCTCCCAATCCATGGCTTCTAAATTTTTCCTAAGGGTTCCTCCTACCTTCTACTATCATATGAAGTCCCAAACTAAGGTTAGAATAAATTAAAATACTCTTTAACCCCTCCATTTGTCCTAAGTCGACATTATGGAAGCATTTGGGGTTCAATGGGTTTTCAATTTTTCCTTGATGAGAGAGCCACTTGGAAGGCTTCTTAGGGGTCTTAAGAACTCAAACAAATACTCACATATGTTAGGGAATGCATGAATCAAATCAGTTATCCTTTCAAATGCACTACACTTTTTCAACTTAGAGTTCATTAGTTTTTCTTGCAATTTCGTTGCTTTCTTAGATGGGAGGTGCATGTAGAAAGCTCTCTAAGGGTCTTAGGAACTTATACAAACATTCACATAGGCTTGGGAACTCTTAGATAAAATTAGATTTGTAAGGGAGCATTTGGATCCCTAATGGTACCATCTTGTTTTCTAATACCCCTTTCTTGATTCTATTACTTCATTCTTAATCCTTGCCCTCTAAAACCTCTAATCCCTCCATGATTTGGATAGAACATAGCCTTTAGGGGAAGGGTTCCTTGCTGGATGAAATACCTTCAAGGGAAAAGAGAGGAAGAAGCTACCAAAGAGTGGAGATTTTGTAACAACCAGGAAAACGAAAGAAGAAGAAAGAAAAGAAAAAAAAAGAAGAGAGAAGAGAAAAGCTGAAAATTTTTGAAGGGCTAAAAATTTTCTAAGTCTGCTAGCTACAGCCTAGCTATAGCGAATGTACCTATTCGCTATAGCGAGAAATGGTCTAGCTATAGCGAGAATGCCTTCTCGCTATAGCGAAAATGCTTCTAGCTATAGCGAGTTCGGGCACCACATACAAAAACCAGGGCGTTTCTCGCCGTAGCGCATGCTGTAGCGAATGCAGAGGTCTGGGACTAATACGAGCTCGCCGTAACGAGGGTTATGGCTCGCTATAACGAGGGTTAGTCCAAAAAAGCATGAAAAAAGAGGATTTAAGTTATTAAAGCGTCCCAACTCCTTCTCTCACTCTGTAACCGACTTGAGCTCACTCTAAGATAGAGAAAAGGGCGGAGGAGAGAGAGAGAAGCCTAGAGAAGGAAGGAAGAGCAAGAGAAAGATAAGATTTACATGGTTTCTCTTCTTGCCAACTCTTCCTATGGTTTTGATTATGGAAGTAGTTAGGTTTTGAGCTTGGTTCAGAAGAGGGAGAGTGGAAAACCACTCTTAAGGGAGGTTAGAAGTCATGTAGCCCTCTTTTCCTTGCTTTCCCTTCTTAAGAGTTTGAAAGTTGAGAGAGGAAGGAGAGTTAGTGGATTTCTAAAGAGAGAAAGAACCCCTAGCTTTATATACTTAGTAGGGTTGCTAGAAAGAAATCCCTAGCTCATGAATAAGTGTTCAGAGAATAATTCTATGCTTCTTGTGTGGCTAGGCTCAAGAGAAGCACTCCCATCTAGAGTTGATTGTGAAAACCATAAGGAAGGAGACAAGTTGAAAGGAAAAGTTGTAAACAACCAATAAGGTAGCTCTCTCCACCTTCTTTCATACATAAGATGTGTGCTTACATTGTCTTGCTTGTGTGTATGTATATTTTGAACCATGAAAAGTATGCTAGCATGATGATGTCGTATGTATTTCAATGATATTTTATGTGATTGTTTGGATTTGCTTGAGTATGGAAAAGCCAACAACCCTCTAGCCATGGTGAGGATGAGCCAAAAACCCTCAAGTTGGTTGAGACAAAGTAAAGAGTCTCCTAAAAGTGAGGTTGATTCCTAAAGAGTAAGGGTTGAGTCTAAGAACCTCTTAGAGAATGGGTGAGGCAAGTCCAAAATCCACAAGTAAGTGGGTGAGGCTAATCTATTTACTTGGCAAGCTTTTATATGTTACGTATGGCCTACTCACATGTTGAAAATGTTTTTTTTTAATGTATGGCCAACTCAAATGTTGCAAATGCTTTTCTTATGATTTCATATGCTAACATGCCCATGCATACATGGTGAGACTTGTTTGCATGCTTTGTGTGTATGATTGAATGAGAGATGAGCTATTGAGATTCTTTGAATCTCACTCCCCCTCCCCACCATCCAACCATGCTAGGTGGACTAAGTGAGGCAAGAGATGGGAGCCGCCAAGCTTGAAGCTAAGGGATTTAGTGAAGAAATTGTAAAAGAGCCATTTGCCACTATTTTGTAGTTAAGCTAAAGGATGTACTCTAATGATGTAATGATGTATATGATGTAGCAAGTCTAAATACTTGTAAATGAATGTATTTAACATGTATGTATGAGAATTAGAACCATCTTGGAGGATGTAGCAAGCTTTCGATATGAATAGTAAGATTTGTCCATTGTGTACAAGGTGTATGTGTTGGTGTGGGAGAGTGAGTTTTGAAAATTTGGGTTATTAAAAACTTGAGCCATGTTTGATAACCTATATTGATGCTTCCTCACGTGCTCCTAGAGCCTTAGAAGTAGAAGAGGCCACATTGAACCCTTGAGCCCTCTATAGCAAGAGAAAATGGTTACTTTGCCTCATGATATCCAATTCTGACCAAACGACCTCTTCTTGCCATGAGATTTGGCATGTGACTAGATATTGTCTAGAGATTTTTGAGAAGATAAAGATTAAGTCATTTGGAAGTCTATAGAATTTTCTATGATTTTTCAAAGTTGGTATCAGAATTTCAGATTTTCAGAAACACTATTCATTTGGTCAGATAGGGAATTGCGTTATCCGAGGGGCAAACGTGATCCAATGGCTACGAAATTTTATACACAGAAACTAGACAGTTACAGTGACTTGTAGCAACTAGAAGCACCTCATTTGGAGGTCTAGAGAGGAGGATATGCAATTTTGAAGTTCCAGCCCAGAATCAGCCATCTTGCCAGACCCTAGGTACTGTTCCATCGATTTACGAGAGTTTGGCTTGATTAACTGATCTGGAGACATTTTTCCTCTCTATTTAATATCCACATATTTCCATAGTGATATCATTTGCATGCAGTGGATTTTTGTGGAATTAGTTAGACATTTTTGAAGTTCATATTAGTAAACTGTGACAGTAGCAGGAACCCTCCGACCTGCAGATGATTTCGCGTGTCAAACGCATTGTATGTGGGATTTTATGATTTGTATATATTTTTCCCATGAAGTAGAAAGTCCAGGATTTCCAGAATGATAGAGATCATATGGTTTCAATTTTTTTGGATTTAGTTATGAATTTCCAAACTTTGCCCAGAAATGAGGCCAAGTATGGCTGAAAATGAATAATCATGTCTCACATTCCTTTTTGCTTTCCATGAGTTTCAAGCATGTTTTTAGGATTGAAATAAGTTTTAATGGTACAAATAAACATGATGATGAATAGAATGAGCTCACTCGGTCCATGTGACACTAAAATGCGTTTTTACCATGCCATAATGCTAAGAAAGGGTAGCATATAAGGAAGGGAGATCTCACTTTAGTCTTCCTAGATGTATATGAGCATGTAAGGCATGATGAGTATGAGCTAGAAATAAAGGTGTTACAGATTTTACCTTACTTTCTTGGTTCATTTGGCTTGTTCTTCCACTTGGTTGGCTTGCTCCCTCAAATTTTCAAAATTCCCCTCTTTGTTCTGCCTTAAAATAGTACCAAATTAAATGCCAAAACCATGAGAAGGAAGAGGAAGAAGAGGGGAAGAAGTTTAACAAGTCAAGGAGTAGGAAAAAGTAGCTAAAACTTACACTTTTCAAAGCTTCTTCTTTCTTCCTTGGCCTTCCTCTTGTGAGCCACTCTTAGCCCTTCTTAATTCTATTTGAACGTGTGAGAGAGTTGGTGAGGAGATCTGACCAGAGGTGGGACATTTTTATGAGCCTAGGGATTCATTTAAGCAACTTCTAAACTTTGCAATTTAGTCCCTCTTTGTAGCTTTATTCGTTTGGGCTTATTTCAACTCCTTTCTAAGAACTGTATTTTCCATTATATTCCTTAGGCTATTAATCATAATAATTACCTTTGGAATCACTCAAAAAGTGTAAAACCATAATGTCTTAACTCCAACTAATCTCCCTTTAGGCTTAATTCCATATGATTTTTAATGAAAATGACTAAAACCGTGGTATTTCAATAAAAAAGATTTGAAACCATTCTGAATCGTTCGGTCAAAGTTTTGGTCAAAGTTTCGGTCAACTGACGACCGAAATCGCTCACCGGAGAGGTTTTAACTGTTCTAGGGGTTCCCATAATTTTTAGGGCCTTTGAGAACCCCAACAAGCTCAAATTTTCCATTTAAAAAGCCCTCCTGTGAGTTTTCAAAATTTTTCAAAAATTACAAAAATGCCCCTACTTCCTTCGGCAAATTTTTTGAGCTCTTTTGGCTTTAGTTTTTAGGTATCTTAAACCTCAAATCTTCATTTTCTAATATTTAAAATTTTATCATAATTTTAGTTAGCCCCAATTCTTTCTATTTCAAGGATTTCCTTTTATATTTGGCCTATTTTTGACGTTTACGAAGAAATTGAACATTGCGTTTCTTACGTTTACAGGGTGACCGGATGTTACAGAAGGCACGACTAGTAATGTGGCTACTACCCTAGAAGAGGAACCCTATAATGCATGACTTACATTCGAGCAAGCTCTGTTTAATCTGGTTATTGCTTCGTCAAGGGTTAAAATGAAGAAGGTATTTGAATTTTTGTAGCAGTTAGTGGAACCATGAATGCACATTTTTGTTACTTCGAACAGAAGGAGGAGACACGATTTTCTAAATAAGTGGCTTCTTTGCCATCAAATTCTAGTTATAAGCCGTCATCAATTTCAGGTCATGGGGCCACCTTACTTGATATTGCAACAAGTGTTTGTTGCCAAGGAACAAAAATTTTAGGTAGGAAGCTTAGCTCCTCAACAGTGTATTATTGTCGAGAAACATGTAAGAAGAAAGTAGATAGTGAAAACCCAATTAGCATGGTTCGTAGGACTATAGTAAATTGTATAAGTGATCAAGGGGTACATGTTTTGATTCCTTCTCCTCCTGGGAGACCTATTGTGCTTGCTCTGGCCCAAGTATGTACAATGAGATGTACCAAGCTAGTAGGGACGTTCAAACACTGCTGCTCCTTTCATTGCCATTTACAACTTGGGCTAGAATCAAAGATGAGTAGCATTTGAAGGAAATAGATGGCTTTGTTTCAATTGATAACCCTTCTACTTTGTTGCAAAAAGAGTTTTTGCACTTAACATGTCAACTTTACCTGCTCTAGAGATATCAAGAGAACATTGGTACACCTTTCTCTTATACAGCCATTAGAGATATACAATCATTCTATAAGGCCTTAAAACAGAGATTTGATAGTGATATGGAATTCAAGCAGAGAGCAGGGGCATAAATTTGTGAAATTAGTGGAATTGAATTCCATTCGGTCTACCAAATGACTTGGAGTTCACTGAGAAGAAGTAGGAAAGTCTTTGTAACTCCTTATATCGTTGAGGTTGAAGAAAGTGATGGTGCTTCCACTTATGGTTGTAAGGGGTGATAGTGGCTATGATATCAATATGTTTATGGAAAGAACTTGGTTGGGTTCTCTAGGGAAGCAAGAACCAAGTTTCATTGGAAAGAACATGTTAGCTCCAACATCTAATTTTGACAAGGTGAAGTTTTTTTTTTTTTGTGTTGAGGGGGGGGGGGAGGGGTTGTGGGAGGTAATTGATGGGACTCAATCCAGCAACCAAAAGCTTTTTTTTTTCTAATGTCATAAATGTTAAGTATAAATATATTAGTTATAATTGTAAAGTTAAAATTTTTAAATGTGAGGAAAAAATATATTTTAAAAATTTTAACTATACTTTTATATAATACAATTAAGATTTTTAATTTTTCCTTAGTTATAATTTTTTATTTATAGTTATAATTTATATTTTGGTACATAAAATTTATAAAATAAAAGGCTGAAAAGCCTTGATAGGCTCAGTACTAATGGTTTTTAACATCCCATTGCTGCCACCAAATCTATGGCAAAAGACATAAAGGGGTGACACAGGGAGAAAAGGGTGGAACTGCTAGTCAATTAGAGGAAACAACAGTTTATATACGAAGAAGGCATAAAGATAGGGGGCAAAAAGGGATTTTAGGATAATAAAATGATAGAGGAAGTTAAAGAGTAGTTGGAAATGGGTATTTAAGGGAAGAAATTGATGGGAGAAAGTAAAGAAGAATTTTGGGAAGAGAGCTTTGGAGAGAAATAGCCTCAAAAGCTAGTGCGTGTCCTGGTATTGTTGTTCTTGTTTTGTGTTGATTTATGGCTCTTGTGGCTATGAGTTGGTGCCTGAGTTTGTATGTTTTATGTGTTGTGATAGAGAGAATCTAGTTATTCGTTGTGTGAGAGTTTCTTTGTGTAATTAGGCATTGTAATGCCTGTATCAGAATATCATACTATTTTCAATAGTAGATAATCTGTTTAGGTATTGTATTCTGGTGTTTGTGTGTGAATTGATGGTGGGATCCTATCAATATCATACACTTCTATGTGTATTTTGAAGTACCAAAAAAGAGCAATACCAATTACATATCCAGTATTTGGGGAGGAAAAAATAAGGGTAATCCTTTCCCAAGTCAGATCATGTTAATGAAAATGGACCAAAGCATGCTTTAACCCTGATTTAATAACTGCCTTGTCACAATATTAAGATTGCAATAGAAGGAGGAAAAGATGAGGTGCTACTTTGCTAAGCAATATTAGACCACTTTGTGTTCAATATGCTCTTTGTCGTTGATATTTCAATCCAACATAGCTCACCATGTATTAAAAGTTGGTATGTTGATAGTTGGGACTATCAATGAGATTATTTAGGAACTTCCTGCATATATCATGACTTCTCTTTAGTAACTAATGACTACAGTCTCAAAAAGACCTTGGCTTTTAATTCCAAGCTTGTAAGAATTCAGAATTCATCTAGATGAAGAAGCAAGTAAGTAAAGGAAAGGGTCTTAAGCCATCATGGGAAATGGAATAAAAAATGTTACCAGGACAACAGATACTACTTGGGATTATATTATTTTCTCCAAGAGATTACATAAAGAGGGTGTTCCTGAGCAAAGAAACCCAAGATTTTGATATCTTCATACAACAGTAAGAATATGAAGCCTTGAGTTTCCCTTATTTTTATTATCAAGAGTTGTCTTTATTGAAAAAGTCACTTTGATCTGTTAGATGTGTAAATGAATGTGATAATTTACCATCATTTTCAATCCATTGGTAAAGAATATTACACAGCTTCAAATATGATAAACCAAACTTAATTATTTGAAAAGCAACACTTAGCACCTTAAATCCCATTATATTTTTTTACAGAATTTTATTTTCACAAAAATGAAAACTTCATAGGCTGCTAAGACATACATTGGAAATTAAACAAAATTACAAAGACAATCATACAACTAATGTAGGAACATATACTATAAACATTTGCCTATGAAGAAAGCAAAAAGGAAGATAGACATATTATAAGAACCTTCAAAACAAATTCAAACTCTTTAGCAATAAAGAGATATGAAGTAATAACATGAATACATGACACGATATAGACAATACAAGCTCACATATGAAATTTTAAAATAATAGGTTAAATTGTACATATTCCTGTTTAACTTAAGGCCTTAGTGAAATTTACTCTCTGTGCTACAAAATTGAGCAATTGACCTATGAACGCACAATAACATGTTTGACACTACCAAAAATAGATGTGTATGCTTTATAGATGAAAGAAATTAGACAGCAAATTTTTTTTGAGTGTACATTTGGTTGGACAAGTCTTTTTCACTTGTAGAGGAGAGCAATATCTTATAGCCTTTGTGATGTGTAGCAAATGAGATTCCTAATTTTTCCAAATCAAGTCCCTTGAAAAAGTCATTGAATATTATAAGGATTTTATGTTCATTCTTTATCCTATTATGCAATTCATTGGCTTTTTTATTCTTAGATTTCTCTTTAAAGCTGAACCACAATTGGCTAGCAATTTCCGATTGAATCTTCTTCATAATGGGCTTCTTTGTTATAGTTGCAGTCAAAACCACATCAAAGAGTCTATCTCTATCAACCCTTCTATGAACTCTCTAAAGTATAGTGTCTTTAATTTCATTATTTGAGCCAAACTCTCTAATTATGTGAGCATTAGGATCATCTGATGCCTCCATGACATTATTTAGAATAGGCTTTCTGGGAGAAGCATTAGAATTAAAGCTACACCCTAACAAGTTAAAACTACTTGTATAATAATCATCACTGTCCTTAACTACTGTGGTGATTGCTCTGTCCTGTTTCTCAACTTTGGCTTCAGGTTTGTCCATGACAGTTTTTTTTGGAGAGAAGAAAATGAAGATTAGAGAAGCTTGTTTAAACAATCACAATTAGTGGTTGTTCAAGTTGCTTCATCTAGTAGATAACTACCTAATATTGAATTTGGTATTGCAATCCAAATAAATATAATTTTTCATAACTATTTATGAATTTTTCAAATTTTTAGCTAATGTCATTCATGACAAAATAAAGCGGTTTTAGTTGTCTAATAGCTATGCTTTCTACTTGTCTTACATTTTTTATTATACAGAAGTCTTCAGAACTTAAGTGTAGAAAGAATGAAAAAGGATAGGTAATCGATTTTTTTTGGCCAAGGACAAATAATCCAATTGAATTCAATAAAGGTATTGATAAAAAGAAAAGTTTAATAGAATTTCATCAAATTAAAATTTATTTCAAACAAGAAAATTCAAGTTAATTATGTAAATCTTAAAATTGGTTCTAAACATAAAATTTTATAAAAAATGAAATCAATTATTTTTTTAATAAAAATATATTTGAATTGTGGATTTGATTCCTAACACTTCCTTTAAATTAAAATGAATTTTTTGTTAATTAGTTCATATTAAAGTTGACAAGTGTTTGTTGCCTGCTAATTCGATTTTCAATGTATGTGTATATATATATATGTATATATATGAGAAAAGACGTAGCATGATTTGGAGAAATTTATTTATTATTTATATAAAGTGAATATTCTCACCTTGTGTCACTATTTCATGAAATCTAGCTAATATATAAGGAGAAAAGTTTCATCGCCTTGCACATATTGCCAATATTGTCTAGTCAACTCATCCTAAATTGTCAACTATTTTTGCATTTAAGAATTTGAAGCCTTGAGTTTACCTTATTATGCAAGAACACGTATTATAATGCATTCCACTTGAAGAAAACAAAATGGAAAGAAGATACAAAGTAACTCTTTCAAAATATAATTGACTTAATATAAGCCTAAAGCATTCATCAAAGACAAGAATCAAATTCTGAGTATGAATTTAGTTGGACAAAATCCTTTCATTTAGTGAAGAGAGCCATGTTTTGCATCTATTGTGATCTACCACTATATGGGATTCCAACCGCACCATCAAAGTTAAAACCCTATTAACTTGGTATCTTATCCTAGATGTGTTTCACATGTGGATTCCTTGTTTAGTTACAATTAAAACCACATTAGACATCTTGTCTCTCCCAACCCTTTTACAAACTTTCTAAGGTAGAGTATCTTTCATTTCATTATTTTAATCCATTATATAAGTACTATGATTAGCTAATGCCTTCATAACATTGGTTTTCTCCATTCTAAAGCATCAAAGGCTTAAGCTTTGGAATTGAACCCTTCCAACACCAAATCTGTGATAATGATTTGATTCCTTTGTCCTATTTTTCAACTTGAGTTTTAGGCTTGTCCATGATTGTTTAGCTTCTGTTTCTCAGAATCCAAATCAATTTATATTGTCAACATTGCAATTAACAAAATCTAAGTTATGTTTGGATTAATATAGTAATTTAAATGTTAAACTTCCTTGTTTAGAGTTCAATTAATTTATTGAATTTTGAATTTAAACCTTAAATTGCATATAAATCAAAAAGCTGAGAGTAAATAACTGAATCCAACACATTGTTGCAAACATATTCGAGTAGTAGCAACTATGGATCAAAACTTGAAAATATAACATTGACTTCAAAGCATATTAGCCAAGGGCTCTCCCCATTTCTACTTATCATCACTTGTTTTCGTCTTTTCATTTTCTTTTGTCTTTTCTATTCTCGAGTTTGCTTTTGTTTTTGTTAGAATATGAATCATCTATGATGGGATGGCCCATAATCGAATCCAACAATCTAATTTAGTCAAATGAACAAATTAATTAGTAATTAATTAATAATTAAATTAATAAGTTTTAAAATTATTAATTAGATTGTTAGTTTTTTTAAGAGGATGGGGTTTTGAAATAAAAAATAAATTTAAAAAACTTGACATGTACTTTTTTTCAAGAGAAAATAAAAATATAAAACACATACTCTCACTATAAGAAGATATTCTTCTCTCTTTTGAATTATGGCATATTTGTTGTGAAAATCAAATTGAAATTTTTCTAGTGATTTTGCTAAGAATTGACTAGGATAGAAAGTTTGAAGGTTCATTTTGCAGTGCAAGTAAGTATTCGAAACTCTTTCAATTTTCATATATGTGCTTCCATTTTGCCAAATTTGTTCAAATAAATCTCAACATGGCAGGAAACCAACCCCAGTCCCCTTCTTACTTTCCTGGCATAGGACAGGCAAAAGGATTCTCTTGGTTGGAACTGTAACAACCGAGAAAAAGAAAAGAAAAGAGAAAAGAAAAGGGAAAGAAAAGAAAAGCTGAAAATTTTCTAAGTCTGCTAGCTACAGCCTAGCTATAGCGAATGTACCTGTTCGCTATAGCGAGAAATGGGCTAGCTATAGCGAGAGAGCCTTCTCGCTATAGCGAAAATGCTTCTAGCTATAGTGAGTGCGAGCATTCCATAAAAAATCCAGGGAGTAGCTCGCCGTAGCGGGAGCTATAGCGAAGGCCAAGGTCTGAGACTTACACGAGCTCGCCGTAGCGAGGGTTATGGCTCGCTATAGCGAGGGTGAGTCCGGAAAAGCATAAAAAGAGAGATTTTGACTTTTTAAAAGCTCCCAAACGTTCCTTTCTCTTAGAATCGACCTAAGCTTCGACCAAGGAGAGAGAAAAGAGCTGTGGAGAGAGAGAGAGACCTAGAAGCAAGGAGACCAAGCAAAGAGGTGAGTAATCTTGAGATTTCCCTAGCTTTTCTCCTTAGCATGTTGTTCTCCTCCTTTTGCCTTCTCTTTCTATGGTTTTAGAAGTTGATTTGGGTTTGGTTCAGAAGAGGAAAGTGGGAAAACTACTCTAGAAGAAGGGTAGAACTCATATATCTTCATTTCTTCTTCCTTGCTTTCTTCTTTGAGAGCTTGAGAGAGGAAGGAGAGTGAGTAGAGTTCTAGAGAGAGAATCCCTAGCTTCTTACATGGGTAGTGAGGGTTTACTTCGATGAAGAGCCCTTCTAGCTTTATGAGTACTTATTTGAGCTATGAGAGAATAATCCTATGCTCTTTGTTGGGCCTAGGTTCAAAGGAAGCAACTCTAACTAATTGTGAGTGTGAAATCAAAGAGGGAGGAGAGAAATCAAAAGGGAAGACCTGTATTATCCGATAAGGTAGCTCTCTACTCTTTTCTTGTTGCATTCTTGGATGTGTAATAGTCATTGTATGTTGGTGTATGTGCTTGTATGATGAGATATGCCATTCGATATTGCCTTGATGCATTGGTACCACTATGCTTATGATATGAATTGTGAAAATTGCTCGGGTGAGGGGGTGCCGAAAGTCCCTTGAGACGGGTGAGGTGGAGCCAAAAGTCCCTGAACCAAGGGTGAGGCCGATCCAAAAGTCCCAAAGCTCGGGTAGGCTAGACCGAAAGTCCCTAGAGCCTATTCTTGGCATTGACCTGATATTCATGGCATGAAACACATATGTTGTGTTATTGTGACTTGTGTGCATGCTTGACTAGTTTATATGCCTTGATTGCATTTTGAATGAGTATGAGCTACTGAGATTCCCCGAATCTCACCCCCTTCCCTCTCCCATCTTAACATCCAAGTGGAGCTCAAGGAGAGTCAAGTACATCTCATGGAGCCTAGTGAGCATATTTAGGGAAATGTATAGTTTTGTGGTTCTTTTGTTGTAAAAGGTGCCAAAATGAATATGCACCTCTTATTTTTGAATCATAAATATGTGAGCACATGTAAACATATGTATAGATGATGTATGGATTGTTTAAAGAGCCAAAGTAATGAGAATGTGGAAAGTGGCCCTTTTGTGGCTTACATGTGCTAGTGTATTATGTTTCGTAGCATAGTGGTTTTGAAATGTATGATATTTTGGATCACTTAGACATTTCATATATGCTAGGTTTGTACTTTCAAACTTGGCCAAAAGAGGCTAGAGCATGTGGGAGGTCATCTAGACCCGTTTTGAACCACATGGGGTGCCAAAATTGCCAATTAGGTGAGGTCCGTCAAAGTATGACTGGATGAGCTCTTCTTGGTATGAAATTGGGCATGCCTCTAGAGTCCATTGAGAGCTTCTTGAGAAGCTAAAGTGGGTAATATTCGGAGGTCTGGAGAATATTCGGTGAATTGTTGAAATTAGGAAAATTTGATGGTTTGGTCATGGTACTGTGCAAAAATCCGAAAATGAAACCATGTCATCCATAGACCAAATGGTGTCCGATTGTCATGAAATTTTGTGAGCATAAACTAGATATTCACAGTGACCTATATCAACTCGAAGCACCTCAATTGGATGTCTGTAGAGAGAGAAATGACTTGCTGAAGTTCTATATCAGCATCAGGGAGGCTTCAGACCTTTGTTACTGTTCCATCGGTTCTCGAGGTCCAAGAGCTCCTGAACTGATCTGGACTTATTTTTCTACTCTATTTAACATCTGTAGCTTTCCAAATTGGTATAGTTTGCCCAGATTGGATTTTTGTGGAATTAACTACGGATTTTCAAAGTTCATGATAGTAAACTGCACCAGTATCAGGGACAGCCGGACTTCTGTGTCTTTTTCACTGTCAATGATGGTCCAAACGAGGAGATCGTGGTTGGGAGTTATTTTTAATGTAAAGATAACATCCCAAGCTTTCCAAAGAGCTATGATTTTCTTGATTTCCATTTTTATAGAATTAGTTATGATTTTCCAAAGTTGGAGCCAGAAATCTGACTTATGGGCTCATGTGAGAGATTGCAATTTCTTGGTTTTTGGCTTCATATCCGTGGTTTGTGAGTTGTTTGAGGCTATGTACAAGCTGTATAAATGGTGTTTGAGTAGAGAATGTGAATGATGGGTTCACGAGACCCACGGGGCAAAATATGACCGGTTAAACCCCAACTTAACGTTATAATATCCCACGGTTTCGGTCATTTTCCTGGAAAATCATATGGAATCAAGCCAAAGAGGGAGATAAACTGGAGATAAGTTATTATGGTGTTACATTTTTGGTATCAGAGCAAAGGTTCAGGCACTTTTGCTCGATGTTAGGCTCTTGAATGGAATGATTTGCTTGTATTTGGTGTGACTTGCCATGGAAGTGGTAACATTCATATGCATATGTGCTTGTGCTATGATTGTAAGCTGAGAATTGCTACTTCTTTTCAGAAATGGTTGAGACTAGACAGGGCAGGGGTAGAGGCAGGCCGCTCAGGGCTCAGAGAGCTGAGCTAGAGGTTCCTGTTGGGCTTGGGGATCCTCTGCGAACCATCATGGAGAGATTGGATCGGTTTGAGGCCATGATGGGCCAGCATCAGGAGATGTTAGAACAACAGAGGTACATTGCCCAGCAACAACATGATATGATCATGCACCTGCAAGATACCCTGGCCATGCAAGAAGAAGCCAGGAGGGAAGCCCCTATACCTCAACCATCCACATCTGGCATGCCACCTGCACATCCCCAAGAGCCTGTGGTAGCTCAGACCCAGACGCCTATCCAGAAACTGTTGAAGCAGTTCAGGCAAAACAATCCACCCACGTTTGACGGAGAGTTGGATGTGGATAAGGCGGAGGCTTGGGTCAGGGAGCTAGAGAAAATATTTTTAGTAATGGATTGTACCACCGAGCAGAAAGCTCAGCTAGCCACTTTCATGCTCCAAAAGGAAGCTGATAGATGGTGGTGTAGCACGAAACCCTTGATGGAGACCAAGGATATACAAATAAACTGGGAAAGTTTCTTGGTTGAGTTTTATGAGAAATATTTCCATAGTTCGGTGAGGAAAAAGAAAGAGATGGAGTTTATGAGTTTGAGGTAGACGGATGAGATGACTGTAGACCAATATGTGGCCAAGTTCATGGAGTTGTCTCGGTATTCCTCTTACCTCCAGAGGTATGATGATGAACCTTGGAGATGTGAGCAGTTTGAAACCGGGTTGAAGCCCCTGATTAGCGATAGAGTTATCCCACAACGGATCAGAAAGTTTAATACCCTTGTGGAGGTCAGCAGGGTGATTGAGACTAACCTGTGAGTGATTATGCTTGTTACGGCCACAGCTAGTTAGAAGGAGGCTTCTGAATTGAAAAGGTCGAGACTGGAAGAGGGTTCTAGTGTGACACCTAGTGCCAAGAGAAGAGGCAAGGGGCCATGGAACCGAAGGCCACAACGGGGTAAGCCGATGCCCCCTCCTCGGGGCCAGTCATCTTTCCAACAGCCTCTGGTGACTTGCTTCAAGTGTGGGAAGTTGGGGCACATTGCGAGACACTGCCCGCAGATAGATACAGCACCACCTCTTAGGCCATAGACCCAGGGTCGAGTGTTCGCCCTCACTCAGCAGGAAGCCAGCGCGTCCCCCAGTTTGATCCGAGGTACGCTGATAGTGAATGGCTTTCTTGTAGTTGCTATGTTTGATTCGGGTGCTAGTCACTCGTTTATATCCTATGATTGTGTGAGGCAATTGGGTCTGGCTGTTAGTGTCTTGCCATTTGACTTGTCTGTCACTATACCCACTGGAGGCCACGTGGTCACTTCCCATACTTGTTTAAATGTCACTATTCAGTTCAATCATTGTCATACCACTATTGATCTGATTTGTATGCCTTTCCATGATATTGATATGATTGTTGGTATGAACTGGTTGGCCGCGAATAATGCAGTACTTGATGATGAACACCAAACCATTTCTTTACCTGCTTGTGGGACTATGCCTAGGGTAGGAGCTGAGTTATCATTTATGATCACTGCCCAGGCTGAGAGGCATTTAGAGTGTGGATGTCAAGGGTTTCTAGTCTTTTTCTCTATTCGGGTTGAGGTAGAAGAAGGGATAGAGGAGATCCCAATTGTCAGGGAATTCCCAGAGATTTTCCCTAAAGAGTTTGACTTTAGTGGTCTACCCCCTGAGAGAGAACTAGAGTTCCCTATAGATATAGTGCCTGGGGCTGGACCGGTGTCCAAGGCTCCTTACCGGATGGCTCCCACCGAGCTTGTAGAGTTGAAAAAGCAGATAGAGGAATTGTTAGAGAAAGGGTTTATCTGCCCTAGTGTATCACTTTGGGGAGCTCCAGTGTTATTTGTGAGAAAGAAAGATGGTAGCTTGTGTTTGTGTATTGATTATAGAGAGTTAAATAAAGTTACCATCAAGAATAAATATCCTCTCCCAAGAATTGATGATCTGTTAGATCAGTTGGCTGGGGCGTCTGTGTTTTCTAAGATAGATGTTAGATCTGGGTACCACCAGTTGAGAGTGAGAATTGAAGATGTCTCCAAGACGGCCTTCAGAACGCGATATGGGCACTATGAGTTCCTTGTGATGCCATTCGGATTGACGAATGCGCCTGCTGTGTTCATGGATTATATGAACAGGGTATTCAAACCGTATTTAGATCAGTTTGTGGTAGTTTTCATTGATGATATCCTAGTGTACTCTAGATCTTTTGAAGAGCACGAGAGACATTTGAGATTAGTCCTAGAAACCTTGAGAGAGAAAAGGTTGTACGCCAAACTTAGTAAATGTGAGTTTTGGCTGACTGAGGTGAGATTCTTAGGTCATGTGATCTCACGAGATGGGGTTGCGGTTGATCCCCATAAAGTTGAGGCCTCATGAGGAGAGTTATCCCACACATGACCTGGAGTTAGCCGCCGTAGTGTTCGCTCTTAAAATCTGGAGACACTATCTGTATGGTGCTACCATAGAGATTTATAGTGATCATAAGAGTCTGAAATACCTATTTGACCAGAAGGAACTCAATATGAGACAGAGGAGATGGATGGAGTTTCTAAAAGACTATGATTATGTGTTGAAATATCATCCGGGCAAGGCCAATGTGGTGGCAGATGCCCTGAATTGGAAATCCATCCATGTGGCCCATATGATGATTAGGGAGCAAGAGCTCCTACAGAAGTTCAGAAACTTGAATCTCTCCTGTCAGGTGGTCTTGGGTAGATTATATCTGAGTGAAACCCGAATTGAGAATGTATTGAGAACTCAGATCTTAGATGCCCAGAGAGAGGACGAGTTCTTGAAACGGATCAAGAATGAGATCTCCCAAGGTAGGACTTCAGATTTCAAGGTGTCTGAGGATGGTATGATAGTATACCGAGAGAGAATCTGTGTGCCTAGTCGAAATGAGTTAAGAGAAAGCATTTTAGAAGAGGCACATAAGAGTAAGTATACTATCCACCCAGGTGCCACCAAGATGTACCAGGATTTGAAACAGATTTTCTGATGGCTGGGAATGAAAAATGAGGTGACGGACTATGTGGCTAGATGTCTAGTGTGTCAGAGGGTAAAAATAGAACATGAAAGATCGGCTGGGTTGTTGTAACCTCTAGATATCCCTGAGTGGAAGTGGGATAGTATAGCCATGGACTTTGTTATGGGGTTACCCAGGGCATCCTCTGGACACGATGCTATTTGGGTAGTTGTGGATAGACTGACGAAGTCTGCACACTTTTTAGCTATCAAGGCTACTCATACACTGGAGAGATTAGCCCAGTTGTATATCAGAGAGATAGTGCGACTTCATGGGGTACCCAGTAGCATAGTTTCGAATAGAGACCCCAGGTTCACGTCGAACTTTTGGAGGTCGTTACAGCATGCCTTAGGGACTAGGTTGCGATTTAGCACTGCATATCACCCTCAGACAGATGGTCAGACTGAGAGGACCATTCAGACCCTAAAAGACATGTTGAGGGCGTGTGTGTTAGAAATGAAGGGTAACTGGGACGTGTATTTATCATTAGCAGAGTTTGCTTATAATAACAATTACCATTCCAATATTCAGATGGCCCCTTATGAGGCGTTGTATGGGAGAAAGTGCAGATCCCCTCTGTGTTGGGTTGAGCTACGTGAGAGGAGTATGATAGGACCTGAGATTGTGGACTAGACCACCCGACAAATAGAGTTGATTAGAAAAAGACTCCTCACGGCCCAAAGTAGGCAGAAAAGCTATGCCGATAAGAGAAAGAGGCCGTTAGAGTTTGAGATGGGAGACCATGTGTTCATTCGAGTGTCTCCAGTGACGGAAGTAGGTTGGTCAATGAAGGTAAGAAAGCTCAGTCCTAGGTATGTTGGTCCATTTGAAATCCTTGAGAAAGTTAGACCCGTGGCTTACCGAATAGCCTTGCCTCCTAACCTAGCCCAAATCCACAGTGTTTTTCATGTCTCTCAGTTGAAAAAGTATTTATCTGATCCCTCACACGTCATAGAATATGAGCATGTGCAATTGTAGGAAGATCTTTCCTATGTAGTGAAACCGGAGAGAATTGTGGATGCTAAGCTAAAACAGTTGAGGAGCAAGAACATTCCTCTGGTGAAAATGATCTGGAGAGGTCTGACATCTGAGGAAGCAACCTGGGAGTTGGAGAATGAAATGAGGCAAAAATATCCAGAGATATTCTCTTAAGGTATGTATTTAAATTTCGAGGATGAAATTTCTTTTAAGAGAGGTGGAAATGTAACAACTGAGAAAAAGAAAAGAAAAGAGAAAAGAAAAGGGAAAGAAAAGAAAAGCTGAAAATTTTCGAAGGCTGAAAATTTTCTAAGTCTGCTAGCTACAGCCTAGCTATAGCGAATGTACCTGTTCGCTATAGCGAGAAATGGGCTAGCTATAGCGAGAGAGCCTTCTCGCTATAGCGAAAATGCTTCTAGCTATAGCGAGTACGAGTATTCCATACAAAATCCAGGGAGTAGCTCACCGTAGCGGGAGCTATAGCAAAGGCCAAGGTCTGAGACTTACACGAGCTCGCCGTAGCGAGGGTTATGGCTCGCTATAGCGAGGGTGAGTCCGGAAAAGCGTAAAAAGAGAGATTTTGACTTTTTAAAAGCTCCTAAACGTTCCTTTCTCTTAGAACCGACCTAAGCTTCGACCAAGGAGAGGGAAAAGAGCTGTGGAAAGAGAGAGAGACCTAGAGAAGCAAGGAGACCAAGCAAAGAGGTGAGTAATCTTGAGATTTCCCTAGCTTTTCTCCTTAGTATGTTGTTCTCCCCCTTTTGCCTTCTCTTTCTATGGTTTTAGAAGTTGATTTGGGTTTGGTTCAGAAGAGGGAAGTGGGAAAACTACTCTAGAAGAAGGGTAGAACTCATATATCTTCGTTTCTTCTTCCTTGCTTTCTTCTTTGAGAGCTTGAGAGAGGAAGGCGAGTGAGTAGAGTTCTAGAGAGAGAATCCCTAGCTTCTTACATGGGTAGTGAGGGTTTACTTCGATGAAGAGCCCTTCTAGCTTTATGAGTACTTATTTGAGCTATGAGAGAATAATCCTATGCTCTTTGTTGTGCCTAGGTTCAAAGGAAGCAACTTTAACTAATTGTGAGTGTGAAATCAAAGAGGGAGGAGAGAAATCAAAAGGGAAGACCTGTATTATCCGATAAGGTAGCTCTCTACTCTTTTCTTGTTGCATTCTTGGATGTGTAATAGTCATTGTATGTTGGTGTATGTGCTTGTATGATGAGATATGCCATTCGATATTGCCTTGATGCATTGGTACCACTATGCTTATGATATGAATTGTGAAAATTGCTCGGGTGAGGGGGTGCCGAAAGTCCCTTGAGACGGGTGAGGTGGAGCCAAAAGTCCCTGAACCAAGGGTGAGGCCGATCCAAAAGTCCCAAAGCTCGGGTGAGGCTAGACCGAAAGTCCCTAGAGCCTATTCTTGGCATTGACCTGATATTCATGGCATGAAACACATATGTTGTGTTATTGTGACTTGTGTGCATGCTTGACTAGTTTATATGCCTTGATTGCATTTTGAATGAGTATGAGCTACTGAGATTCCCCGAATCTCACCCCTTTCCCTCTCCCATCTTAACATCCAGGTGGAGCTCAAGGAGAGTCAAGTACATCTCATGGAGCCTAGTGAGCATATTTAGGGAAATGTATAGTTTTGTGGTTCTTTTGTTGTAAAAGGTGCCAAAATGAATATGCACCTCTTATTTTTGAATCATAAATATGTGAGCACATGTAAACATATGTATAGATGATGTATGGATTGTTTAAAGAGCCAAAGTAATGAGAATGTGGAAAGTGGCCCTTTTGTGGCTTACATGTGCTAGTGTATTATGTTTCGTAGCATAGTGGTTTTGAAATGTATGATATTTTGGATCACTTAGACATTTCATATATGCTAGGTTTGTACTTTCAAACTTGGCCAAAAGAGGCTAGAGCATGTGGGAGGTCATCTAGACCCGTTTTGAACCACATGGGGTGCCAAAATTGCCAATTGGGTGAGGTCCGTCAAAGTATGACTGGATGAGCTCTTCTTGGTATGAAATTGGGCATGCCTCTAGAGTCCATTGAGAGCTTCTTGAGAAGCTAAAGTGGGTAATATTCGGAGGTCTAGAGAATATTCGGTGAATTGTTGAAATTAGGAAAATTTGATGGTTTGGTCATGGTACTGTGCAAAAATCCGAAAATGAAACCATGTCATCCATAGACCAAATGGTGTCCGATTGTCATGAAATTTTGTGAGCATAAACTAGATATTCACAGTGACCTATATCGACTCGAAGCACCTCAATTGGATGTCTGTAGAGAGAGAAACGACTTGCTGAAGTTCTGTATCAGCATCAGGGAGGCTTCAGACCTTTGTTACTGTTCCATCGGTTCTCGAGGTCCAAGAGCTCCTGAACTGATCTGGACTTATTTTTCTCCTCTATTTAACATCTGTAGCTTTCCAAATTGGTATAGTTTTCCCAGATTGGATTTTTGTGGAATTAACTACGAATTTTCAAATTTCATGATAGTAAACTGCACCAGTATCAGGGACAGCCGGACTTCTGTGTCTTTTTCGCTGTCAATGATGGTCCAAATGTGGAGATCGTGGTTGGGATTTATTTTTAATGTAAAGATAACATCCCAAGATTTCCATAGAGCTATGATTTGCTTGATTCCCATTTTTTTAGAATTAGTTATGATTTTCCAAATTTGGAGCCAGAAATCTGACTTATGGGCTCATGTGAGAGATTGCAATTTCTTGGTTTTTGGCTTCATATCCGTGGTTTGTGAGTTGTTTGAGACTATGTACAAGCTGTATAAATGGTGTTTGAGTAGAGAATATGAATGATGGTTCACGAGACCCACGGGGCAAAATATGACCGGTTAAACCCCAACTTAACGTTATAATATCCCACGGTTTCGGTCATTTTCCTGGAATATCATATGGAATCAAGCCAAAGAGGGAGATAAACTGGAGATAAGTTATTATGGTGTTACAGGAACGATGCTAGAGTTGAGAAGAAGAGTCTTTTCTCTCTTGCATAACACTGCGGGTTGATAGGTTTAGCATAATTTAGGCCTTGGGTCATTTTTAAGGGTTTAGAAATTTGGATCACCCAAAAGTATTGGGTAGGTTTGGCTAAATAGGCCTTTCTACTATTGCCATAAACCCATAAACTTTGCCTTCCTCTAATTCCTTTGAAATCTTATTCAGCCTATTTATCTTTTCTAGAATAGGTTCTCTCCACTTGATGGGTTAGATCCACCAGTTGGTTCTGGGTTGTGGGTTGAGTAAACCCCACCCCCACTTTTTCCTCTTAACGATGACCTTGTGTTATCTCTTCAATATCCCTCTTGAAACTTTATCCGTGGAGGCAATTTCAAGCTCCTTTGTTTTGATGGCTTTAAACAATCCATCACCCAGGCTCTGTGGTATAATTTCCAACTCAAGCCTTTCTTTTCTTTTCTTCCCTTCTTCAACTTCAATTACCTAATAATTTTGTTCTTCCTCAGCCTTTGATTTTGCCAAGTCTTTACTTAAAAATATGTGGAAGCTTTGATTGATGATCTTGGTTACATAGCTAAATATAATCCCTAGTATAATAATTTTGCAATTGAACATTGAGGATAAAGCGGGGGTTAAACTGCCTATAAGTGTATAAGGAAAAAAAAAGTCAAAAACTGCAACCATTTATAGTTACTAACGGTTTCAAAATCACTAGGAGAACCACTGAAAAGGGAGATATTTCCAGTGGTTTTAAGAAATCATTGAAAGATGACCGCCAATAGTGCAAGTAGTGGAAGAACAAAGAATAAATGGCAATCTAATGAATTTAATGGCACTTTAGGAGATTTAAGACAAATTAAGGGTATTAAGTAGGTTAGGTAGGAAAAGTGATGGTGCCAAGGTGGGAAGGATGTTGGAGAAAAAAAAAAGCAACATATATATTTTTTTGCTTCTAGTGGTTTCATGGAGAAGTGAATTACTTCTTTGAAATTTTCCCTTTGCAATACTTTGCGCACATGTCTTTGGTCAATAGGAACCAAGCACATCAGAATACCAGTAAGTGTTATAGGTTAGTTGTGAACATTAAGTGTCTTCAGTTCTTTTCAATTTTCTTATAGAAAATTTTTGCTTCATTCCTTAATTTTTTAAGATATCAATACTTGTACTCAAATTTATTTTACATTACTCAAGCAACTAATACATTTGTATTTCAATGCATCAATCAAAACCCCAGTTAGCAAGGAAATAATGATGCTAGCCTTATGTGAAGGCCAACAAACATGGGATGATTGAATGATTTTAGAGGGAATTAGGATACTCAATTGTTTAGTCACCCGGTGAGCTATGTGCTCACCTTTGATTATTGTTTTTGTAGACTTTGTACCTATGTTTGGTTAATTAGGCTTATAAACTATGTGCTTATGTTTGTATTTAGCTTTGTTAAGGGGGTCTTTCCATTAATTATTTTTTTGAATGTTACCTATTCAAGTGTGTTTGCCTCTCTTTATATAAAATAATAAACTAATTTTGTGGTTCATATTAACTTCATTAGTAGCCTTGAGTTTGTCTTGCATACATGTTTTATTTTACTAATGTGACAAATCAATTTTTTTTCCTATGCTCACATTATTTCCTTTTAACCTTTTTATTAAGTTACACAATTTTTCACTAATGTTCTAATTTTCAATTTGATTTTCATCTTAAAGTTACATTTACTTTCTTGGTAACTTAATATTTTTTTTAACTTTGTTTTCATTCAAATTTTGAATCTAATGAAGAATTAGGCTACGAAGTTAGATTCAAGACTGTATGTAATGGTACATGCTATTACTTAAGGAAGTAGACAGTAAAATTAAATTAACTAAAGAGTGAAAAAAAATCTAATAATTACCAAGTACTTAGCAAGGTTGGCCTTAAATACACTCCCAAATAAGGTGCCCATTAACCAAGTTAAGTAAGATTGGTAATCCTAGATCTTGGGTAAGCCAACACTTTAAAGAATTTGCTACCATGAATGGAATAAGATGCTTTAGATTGGTTATGACTTGTGATTCATGAGGAAGTAGAGGGAAGTAG
Source organism: Erythrophleum ivorense (assembly GCA_026724425.1). Classification (NCBI taxonomy): domain Eukaryota; kingdom Viridiplantae; phylum Streptophyta; class Magnoliopsida; order Fabales; family Fabaceae; genus Erythrophleum; species Erythrophleum ivorense. The sequence goes on from JAIUCV010001390.1 coordinate 73,510, forward strand.
TGTTGAGTCTTGAGTCTTTTGTCTTTAGGTCTTAGGTCTTAACCTTCGCATTGCATCTTACATTTATATTTATCATTGCACCTTTGCTTTTTTCATTTATAATTAGGACAATTTAAGACACTATTTGTATATACGTGCTTACTTGCTAACTATATTTGTAAATACTTGAAAAATAATATTGAATTGATAAAACATATAAAATGGCTAGAATATAAGTAATAACAATGTTGTTGGAAACAATACTCTACTTGTCACTTTATTATATATTTCACTAGTGCACTTGTCAACTTACATATAAAATAGTTGCTTCAATTTTCCTCAATGCTTGTGCCTTGCTTGTGATGATTCGTGGTTACTAGAGCTGATTCTTCCTTCTCTGTTCTTGCCGACATTGGATGGTTTACAATTCTGGTTTGAGTTCATTTTTGGAAGAGGAAGTAAGGGATACAACTATAAAAGTTAGCCTTTAGCCACCTTAATATTTGTTCACCGATATAGTTGTGATTGAGCCAAGTACTCAAAACTCAAACATTATTTTTTAGCTAATTTTTATATTATAATCCAACTCCAATCATTTAATCAATTAGTTAGGTAGTCAAGCCTATTCTTCTATTATGTTTACTTAATTCTTTAAGGCACATTGACAATTAAGTATTGCAAGCCATATTTAGGGTAAGCTAATTTTCTAATAGTTGAAATTTAATTAGATTTTTTTTTTTTCAAACCGTATAACCCATTTTAAGTAGTAAGTCAATTTTTTTTCCATACAATTAGTTTGTAGCAAGAATAAGTTTACCTAGATTTATGTTTCTATGTTCATATAGAATATTTTTCCTTACTTAGCCAATGAGTATCACAATACTATAAAAAAAATCTAGAATTATTTTATTGAAGATGTATTACCATATACGCTTTAAATATTATTATAAATAGTAGATTGTTAAGAGAAATTGATAAAAAGGTATTAGAAGAATGAACTAAACTCTTGTTACATATGTATACGTATTAAATATGTAATGAACAGCGAAAACTGTAAGAAACATCGTTTCGTTTCCGTAAAATGATGAAATGAGTTGTATAAAAGCAAGACCCTCAAAATGACCTAGAAATGGTCCGAAAAAATTTAGATAAAGTCTTAGGCTCCTAAAAGTAATAACCCTAGGCTCAGATAGAAAGAAAAACAGACGTAAGACGGTAAAATGAAATTGTTACAAAATTAGACAAAATATAATGACATTTTCTTAAATAAGTGGACTTGTTGGAAAACACATAGGAGAGCTTTTTAAATGAAAGTTTTGTGTTGCCAGGGTTCTCAGGGGCCCTGAAAATTATGGGAAGCCCCGGGATTGGTAAAGACCCTTTGGTGTAATTTTTCTAACATCGATTGACTCGAACTTTGATCGATTCATTCGGGAAGGTTTTAGCTCTGATTTGAGTGATTTCAAGGGCATTTTATTAAATTGGGAACCTATTTGTTATGATGAAAAAGACGGTTCTAAAACGAAGAAGAAACAAAAATGCAAAGAATGAAGGGTAAAATGGGAATTATTAGAATTCTTGAAGCTTTTTGACCTCTCTCCATTTCTCATGTTTCTTCTCCTTTATTTGGCTGACCTTCTTGCTACCCCTTGATAGAAAAATATTTTGCTCTTCTAGGCGCCCCAAGAGAAGAAAAAAAGGGAGAGAAAATTCAAGCCAAAGGTATGGAAATTTCTTGGATTTCCATGCTTCATCTTAGCTAATCTCTTTTTCCCTTTTTCCATCTTCTTCTCTATGATTTTTCTGAAGTTGTGAGGGCTATTTTAAAGGGAGAACAAAGGGAAAATTTCGAAAATCAAGTAAGGAGGCCAAAGAAGGCAAAGAATAAGCAAAGAAAAGCAAAACAAGGTAAAACTTCTATTCTTTGGTAGTTTCTTCCTCCCTTCCTTTTGCACGAATTTGGCCACCATGAGCCCAATTCTTAGGGGCTGTTTTTTATCCAATTTAAGGAGGGATTAGGGGTTTTAGGTGGCAAGGATTAAGAATGAACCAATAGAATCAAGAAAAGAGCATTGGGAAACAATATGGAACCATTAGGGATCTAAATGCTCCCTTGCAAATATGATTTTATATGAGTGTTTTTAGGCTTAATTGAATGTTAAAACATACTCCTAAGATCCTTAAGAGGCTCCCTAAAACAAAGAGAACTCCATGGAAGGCCAATGCACCCATAGTCTCGGCCTAAGAAAGTTCACCTAGTTAGGGAGAGCTTTAAATTTTTCTAAGGCCATTTTCGAGTCATATATGGTGAATGAATATAAGAGGAGGCCTTAGAAAAAATTTAGAACTCATAGAAAGTAAATTGGTGCTTTAGGTTCCATATTACGACCTAAAGAAGCAAAATGTGTTTAGGCTCCTTATTTTAATTGTGTGATGACTCTAAGAGACTTAAATGGAGTCAAGAATCATATTTGAGAAGAAAAGATGGAGTCTAGAAGTTAATTGAGGGGTGTTGCTTCATTAGTTACCTATATGGACCATAATGAGGTTTATAAGGCAAGCTAGGGTCTAGGCAATTTGTGTAGCTTTGGAATTCATTCCATGAGCCTAATTAACTTTCTTAAATCATGTCTAGGTAAAGAGAAACCTTCCCCACACTTTTGTGGGTGTATAGCCGAGGCAAAGGAGGGAAATCTAAGGAGAAAAGTGTGTAGATTTGTACAAGGTAGCTCTCTCCACCTTCTCTCATGCATGGATGTGTATTTAGCTTGTTTTATGATGGGTGTATGTATATTTTTTTGCTATGAAAAGTATGCTAGCATGCTCTTATATACCATGACTCTTGATGCCACATTATGCTTTGAAATGAATATATGAAGTGTTGTTGTGCTTGCTTGAGTTTGGAGAGGCCAAGAACTCTTTACTATGGTGAGGATGAGCCAAAAACTCTTGAGCTTGATTGAGACAAAGTAAAGAGTCTCCCAAAAGCAAAGTAGACTCCCAAAGAGTATGGTTGAGTCCAAAGATTTCAAAGAATGGGTAAGACAAGTCCAAATACCATGGAGAGAGGTGTGAGGCCAATCCAAATACTTGGTAAGCTCTTGAATGCCTTGTATGATGTATTTCTATGCCAACTTTGATTTTAAATGTTCATGACTTTTATTTTCCCACACATGCATTCACAGAACTTGCTTTTACATATTATGTGTGATGGAATGGGAGATGAGCTATTGAGATTCTTGAATCTCACTCCCTCCTCTTAAATGTCCTAATATGCTAGGTGGATCAAGTGGACATGGCAATGGGAGCCAACCACATTGAAGAAAGAAGATTGCCACCCTTATACTTGTTTTTTGTTTTTTGATTCATAATAAGACTTTATGATGTATATTATTATTGTAAATAGTCTATGACCCCTTGGACAAATTTAAAAATGATATTATGTGATAGATAAATGAATGAGTATAGTGTATGTATTCTAGAACATAAATTGAGTGCTTATGCCAATGTATGCATTTGAGAAAAGCTTGGTGCAATATGTACAAGTGAGGGAGAAAAGCCCAAAATAAGATGCAAATAGTTTGGGACCATTTGGGCAGCTCTCACAAGTCTTAAATATGCTTTTGGACTTGCCCAAAAGGTGCCAAGACCTAAGGGAAGCCAAATGGCAATTTTGGTACCTTATATAGAGCCAAAAGTGACTAAAATGGAACCCTATGTCCTTTTTGGCTAAATAAATTGTTCTTAATTTAAGATTTAGAATGCTATTAGAATATCTTGAGAGATTTTTGGGAAGCTAAAGTGCAGAATTTTTGAAGGTCTAAAGAATATTTGATGAATTTTCAAAGTTGGCCAAAATTCTTGCAATGGTCTAATGCACTGTTACATTGGGTCCGAATTGTTTCTCCATCACTCAAGGGCCAAATGAAGTCCAATTGCTATGAAATTTTATAGGCAGAAAATAAAGGTCATAAATGAATTGTGACAACTAGAAGCACCCCATTTGGATGTCTAAAGAGGGAGATATGATTTTTCAAAGATGCAGTCCACTGTCAGGCATCCAACTAGACCTTAGTTATTGTTTGATCAAATTCAGGGTCTGAGCGAGCTTGAACTAGTCTAGAATTATTTTTCTCCCCTAGCTAACATCCTTAGATTTCTAGATTAGTATCATTCACTCTAATTGGAATTTTTTTGGAATTAATTAGACATTTTTGAAATTTATATCAGTAAACTATAATAGCATCAGGACCCAGTCTGACCTCCAAACTATTTTGCATGTCAAACGCTTTGTGTGTGGGATGTTATGACTTGTACATATTTTTATCATAATGTATGCATCCCAAGATTTCCATAATGACCAAGATTACATGATTTCAATTTTTCTATATTTAGTTATGATTTTTCAAAGTTTTGGACAAAATGGGAGCAAATTTGGCCGAAATTCACTAAGTTCAATTTATGCTCCATTTTGGTTTCCTTGAGACATGAGCAAGATTTTGTGATGTAAATAGGTTGTAATAATGTATTTAAATATGAGGATGTATGGTATGAACCTAAACGGTCCACGTGACACTGATTTAAAATTTTTAAGCATGATGTAACGCGATTAAATCTATTATTGTTGGTTCCTTTTTCCATGTGCTCTTATGAACATGATGATATGGAGCTTATGAATGCCATGAATGGGGTTAGATATATATGGTATTACAAAATACAATATATTATGAAGTGAGCAAATTATTATGATCAATTGTTATTGTTATTGTCTTTTTTATATAATATGGTATAGGAGATTGAATTGAAGACCTATAGCAAACAACTCAAACCCTTTACTGTAGTTTACCTAGCGGGTTACAATCACCCAATTTTAGTTATATAGTTAGAAATGATTTTGAAAAAAATTTAAAAAAGGTTAAACAACTCTCTATACTCTTACAAAAATATTTAAATTACATAGTGCTCTTTTCTGTATTAAAAATATACACTCCCTCTTATTGTATTATAACTAATCTTTTGTTATTGGGAATGCCAATATAGTCCATTTTTTATTTTAGGGGAGAAAATTGTAGATTTTTTTTAAGGAAAGAACTGTATAATTGGGACATCTTTCATAGAAAAAGAGTTTAATTTACCCAATTATATTTGACAATATAAAATAGTAAGCTTTTTAGATTTAGAAAAATGTAAAATCATTTGATAAAATAATAAATTATTAAAAAAATAAAATATTCCAAAAAGTATATTTTAAGGTTAAATAATTTAAAGATAACAATTTAATTTTTAGAATAAAATTTGCATGAAATATATGTGAGCAAATTATCTGTAGTAATTGATATTACTAGTGATTTTGCAGTAATTAACTTTTAAGCTTTTCTTAGGGACTAAAAATTTAATTATGTATCTAAAAATTATAATTGGAAGAATAACAAATTTTACTATATGATTTGTTAATATCAATTATTGTAGATGATCCCGGTTGAAAATATATATTAATAGCCATATGCGTTGCCATAAATTTTATAAAGTTTTAAAATAATTAAAAATTTATGATTTTCAACATAAAATGAATAACATCACAATAAAAGTTTTAAAGTAATACATTTTTAAATTAATAGAAGAGATCAATATTACTTTTGAGAGTTTTTGGTCATTTTTTTTTAATTTTAGGGGATAATTATGCATTTTCAAAATAAAGGACCATATAATTCAAGCATACCTCAAAGGAAAAAAAGTAATTTATTCTTAAAAAATTTCAAAGATGTTAACCATTTTAGTTTCAACAATGAAAATAGAGGGAATGCTATAGAGATGTTGTTGTCATCATGGTCTAGGACCTTTTTCGGGTTATAAGAACTACGCTATGATTAAAATAAATAACAACTTGCATCCATTAAAAGAAAAACCCAATAACAACTTTGTCTAATTCCATAATACCATTTGACCTTTTTACTTCCTTGTTATTAGTTGATTTTGCCACCAATATATGTGCTACCATCTCATTGTTGATTGTGCCTAATATGATTACTTGGTATACAACTAAGAAAAAAATTCTCGAAAATCAAAACTTAATTCTCTTTAAATTGCAAGAAAAGTTGGTTTGTAGTTGTCAAATTGAAAAACAACTCATTTTTGTTATTTTTAGAGTAATCTAGCATTTGCTTCATTTTCATTCCATCCTAAAAATGGTATAAAACCATTTTTTGTTTCAAAACAAATTTCAAGACCTTCAAATGAGTCATATCATTGGATACCGTTGTTTTCCATCATTATTTCTAAATTAGCATACCTACCAATCCAACTTCCTTGTCCTTGTTTTTGGTGTCTTTGCCAACGATGCTAGTAAATCCTCCTATAAATTCATGGGACACCAATACCATTCATGACTAATTAAGGATTCCATATTCAAGAAGATATGGTAAAGTCAAAAATGTTGTTGCTAGCTTTCTCCTTTATTGCACACGAAGTTCTCATTGTGAATGCCATTGGCAAACACCCCTTGGTACCAGCCATGTATGTTTTTGGTAGTTCATCAGTTGATGCTGGAAACAATAACTACCTGAATACACCAGCAAAGGCAAATAAGTGGCCTTATGGTATTGATTTTAATAACGTGAGGGGTCGATACACTAACGGCAAAAATTGGGCTGACTTTGCAGGTAAGTTTGTTAGTAGATGAAATATAATCACTCAATAATTATATTACATTAAGGTTATAGCTTGTAATTGGCAACTGCAACTATAAGCATAGTAGGCCTATTGCGGTAGATTTTAAAATTTTGTTAAGCTTGTGAATATGTTATTCAATAGCTACTTTTGTTTATTTGTTGATTTTTCCTTTGATTATTGCAAACACAATTAAAAAATTGACTTAAATTACTGTAATTTCAAAGTTTTTTGTCCATTTCATATTACCCAAATATTACAACACTTATGGTGTTTGGTCTTCTCTCTATAGCTATTTATTTGGGCATACCAATGGCTCCTCCATACTTGAATCTCTCGGATTCCGAAAGAAGTCAAATAACTACTGGAATAAACTATGGATCAGGAGCATGCGGAATCTTAAATACAACTAGAGCAGTATGAGATTAAAGCTTCTAACAAAGTTCATTTTGCTTGTGTTTTGCCTTTTTGTATTTTCTTTGAGAATAAATGTTTTATTTTATCACTAATTTTAATGTGTTTCTAACCATCTTCTAACTACTTTTTGCTAAAGGGCGAATGTTTGTCTCTAGGACAACAAATAGAGTACTTCACCTTTATTGTGACAAGGGATCTCCCAAAACAAAAGAATCAAAAGAATTTGCACCAACACTTGGCCAAATCCATATACCTTCTATTTATTGGCATTAATGATTACAATAGTAAGGTGAATGGCAACATCATGGACAAATTTAGTCCACAAGAGTTTGCGGATTACCTCCTTGATGAAATTACAAAGCATATCAAGGTTCATTCTACCTTATTTTACTTTGTTCTATCATTTATATATTAGAGGACTTAACACTTTTAAATCGTGGCGTCCAACATTGCTATAGCTTTAGCTTTTGCAATTGCCAAAGTCTGCAATAGTAGTCATACATACTAATTTATACACAATATTATCACATTTTAGAAAAATGGTCATGATTGTAACCACAATTTTAAATTTTGAGAGGGCCAATCTTGGAGTTAACTTGTGCAATCTAAGTTGCGGTTTATAAACAACGTATGAAATGTTTTATTTTTATTTTTTTTAACAATTCCAGAAACTTTATGATCTTGGAGCTAGAAAGTTTGTGGTGTCTGGCATTTCAACTTGTGAGCCATATCAGTATACAGAATGTAACACCTTACTGACTTAACTCCAATTCAACTTCCTCTAGGCTTGATTCCATATGATTTCCCGGAAAATGACCGAAACTGTGGTATTTCACTACTTAAAGTTGGGGTTTAACCGGTCATATTTTGCCCCGTGGGTCCTGTGAACCCATCATTCACATTCTCTACTCAAACACCATTTATACCACTTGTACATACATTTACCTATGATCATATAGTTACAACTCAAAAATAAGAGGTGCATCTTCATTTTGGCACCTTATACATCAAAAGGACCAAAAGAAACTACACATTCTTCTAACTATGCTCTTCTAGGCTCCATGAGGTGTGCTCGACTCTCCTTGAACACCACCTGGATAATAGGAAGGGAGGGGAAGGGGGTGAGATTCGGGAGAATCTCAATAGCTCATACTCATTCAAGATGCAATCAAGGCATATACTAGTCAAACATGCATATAAGTCACAACAACACCACACATGCCATGAGATATCAAATAAATGCCAAGAATAGGCTCTAGGGACTTTTGGTCTAGCCTCACCCGAGCTTTAGGACTTTTGGATCGGCCTCACCCTTGGTTTAGGGACTTTTGGCTCCTCCTCACCCGTCTCAAGGGACTCTCGGCACCACCTCACCCGAGCAATTTCCACAAATCACATTCTAAGCATATTGGTACCGATGCATCAAGGCAAAATCAATAGCATATCTCATCATACAAGCACATACACAACATACAATGACTATTACACATCCAAGAATGCAACAAGAACAGAGTAGAGAGCTACCTTTTCAGATTACACAGCCTTCCCTTTCAATTTCTCCTCTCCCTCCTTGATTTCACACTCACAACAAGGTGGAGTTTCTTCCTTTGAGCCTAGGCATAACAAGAGCATCAAGTCATTCTCTCATAGCTTAAATACGTCTTCATCAAATTAAACCCTCACTACCCTCACAGATTCTAGGGATTCTCTCTCTAGAACCCTACTCACTTTCCTTCCCCTCTCAAGCTCTCCAAGAAGAAAGCAAGGAAGAAGAATTGAGGATAAGTGAGTTATACCCTCCTTCTAGAGTAGTTTTCCTACTTCCCTCTTTTGAACCTAACCTAACTCAGCTTCTAAAACCGTAGAAAGAGAAAGCAAAAGGAGGAGACAACATGCTAAGGAGAAAAGCTAGGGAAATCTACAAATTACTCACCTCTTTGCTTGATCTCCTTGCTTCTTGGCCTCTCTCTCTCTCTCCACCGCTCTCTTCTCTCTCTTTGGTCGAAGCTCAGGTCGGTTCTAAGAGAAAGGAAAAGTTTAGACTCTTTAAAAAGTCAAAATCTCTCTTTTACGCTTTTTCTGGACCGCTCTCGCTATAGCGAGTCATCATCCTCGCTACGGCGAGCTCGTGCAAGTTCCAGACTTTTGCCTTCGCTATGGCGTCGCTACGGCGAGCTCGGCCTGTTCCAGACCTCTGCCTTCACTATAGCGCCGCTATGGCGAGCAACTCCCTGGTTTCTGTATGGAATGTCGCACTCGCTACAGCTAGGAACATCTTCGCTATTGCGAGGAGGCATTCTCGCTATGGCGACTCTATTTCTCGCTATGGCGAGAAGACTTAGAAAATTTTCAGCCTTCGAAAATTTCCCAGCTTCCTCTTTTCTCATTTTCTCTCATTCCTTTTCTTTTCTTTTTCTGGATGTTACATTTCCACCCCCCTTAAAAGAAATTTCGTCCTCGAAATTTAACTACATACCTTAAAGGAATAATTCTGGATGTTTTTGCCTCATTTCATCCTCCATCTCCCAGGTTGCTTCCTCAGATGTCAGACCTCTCCAGATCACTTTCACCAGAGGAATGCTCTTGCTCCTCAACTGTTTCAGCTGAGCATCCACAATTCTCTCTGGTTTCACTAAATAGGAAAGATCTTCCTGCAATTGCACATGCTCATATTCTATGACGTGTGAGGGGTCAGGCATATACTTTTTCAATTGGGAGACATGAAAGACACTGTGGATTTGGGCTAGGTTAGGAGGCAAGGCTATTCGATAAGCCACGGGTCCAATTTTCTCAAGGATTTCAAACGGACCAATATACCTAGGACTGAGCTTTCTTACCCTCATTGACCGACCTACTCCCGTCACTGGAGACACTCGAATGAATACATGGTCTCCCACCTCAAACTCTAACGGCCTCCTTCTCTTATCAGCATAGCTTTTCTGCCTACTCTGGGCCGTGAGGAGTCTCTTTCTAATCAACTCTATCTGTCTGGTGGTCTGGTCCACAATCTCAGGTCCTATTATAGTCCTCTCACCTAGCTCAACCCAACACAGAGGGGATCTGCACTTTCTCCCATACAAAGCCTCATAAGGGGCTATCTCGATACTGGAATGGTAACTATTGTTATAAGCAAACTCTGCTAATGGTAAATACGCATCCCAGTTACCCTTCATCTCTAACACACACGCCCTCAACATGTCTTCTAAGGTCTGGATGGTCCTCTCAGTCTGACCATCTGTCTGGGGGTGATATGCAGTACTAAACCACAACCTGGTCCCTAAGGCATGCTGCAATGACCTCCAAAAGTTCGATGTGAACCTGGGGTCTCTATCCGAAACTATGCTATTGGGTACTCCATGAAGTCGCACTATCTCTCTGATATACAACTGGGCTAATTTCTCCAGTGTATAAGTAGCTTTAATAGCTAAAAAGTGTGCAGACTTCGTTAGTCTATCCAGAACTACCTAAATAGCATCGTGTCCAGAAAAGGTCCTGGGCAACCCCATAACAAAATCCATGGCTATACTATCCCACTTCCACTCAGGGATATCTAGAGGTTGCAACAACCCAGCCGGTCTTTGATGTTCTATTTTTACCCTCTGACACACTAGGCATCTAGCCACATAGGCTGTCACCTCACTTTTCATTCCCGGCCACCAGAAAATCCATTTCAAATCTTGATACATCTTAGTGGCACCTGGGTGGATAGTATACTTACTCTTATGTGCCTCTTCTAAAATGCCTTCTCTTAACTCATTTCGACTAGGCACACAGATTCTATCCCGATATACTATCATACCATCCTCAGACACCTTAAAATCTGAGGTCTTACCTTGGGAGATCTCATTCCTGATCCGTTTCAGGAACTCATCCTCTCTCTGGGCATCTAAGATCTGAGTTCTCAATACATTCTCAATTCGGGTTTCACTTAGATACAATCTACCCGAAACCACCTGGCAAGAGAGGTTCAAATTTCTGAACTTCTCTAGGAGCTCTTGCTCCCTAATCATCATATGGGCCACATGGATGGATTTCCTACTCAAGGCATCTGCCACCACATTGGCCTTGCCCGGATGATATTTCAACACATAATCATAATCTTTCAGAAACTCCATCCATCTTCTCTGTCTCATATTGAGTTCTTTCTGGTCAAATAGGTATTTCAGACTCTTATGATCACTATAGATCTCTATGGTAGCACCATACAAATAGTGTCTCCAGATTTTAAGAGCAAACACTACAGCAGCTAACTCCAGGTCATGTGTGGGATAACTCTCCTCATGAGGCCTCAACTGCCTCGAGGTATAAGCCACTACTCTACCCTGCTGCATCAACACACATCCTAACCCCTTGCCCGAAGCATCACAATAAACCACAAATGGTTCACTAGGGTCAGGGATAATCAGTACAGGGGCAGTGGTCAAACGAAGTTTCAACTCCTGGAAACTCCTCTCACAACTATCATCCCACACAAACGGTGTCTCTTTCCTAGTTAGCCTCGTCAGTGGTAAGGCCATCTGAGAAAATCCCTGAATAAATCGTCTATAGTACCCTGCCAAACCTAGGAAACTCCTGACCTCGGTGATCGTTCTCGGTCTATCCCACTGTAACACAGCCTCAACTTTATGGGGATCAACTGCAACCCCAGCTCGTGAGATCACATGACCTAAGAATCTCACCTCGGTCAGCCAAAACTCACATTTACTAAGTTTGGCGTACAACCTTTTCTCTCTCAAGGTTTCTAGGACTAATCTCAAATGCCTCTCGTGCTCTTCAAAGGATCTAGAGTACACTAGGATATCATCAATAAAAACTACCACAAACTGATCTAGATACAGTCTGAATACCCTGTTCATGTAATCCATGAACACAGCAGGCGCATTCGTCAATCCGAATGGCATCACAAGGAACTCATAGTGCCCATATCTCGTTCTGAAGGCCATCTTGGAGACGTCTTCAACTCTCACTCTCAACTGGTGGTACCCAGATCTAAGATCTATCTTGGAAAATACAGATGCCCCAGCCAACTGATCTAACAGATCATCAATCCTAGGGAGAGGATATTTATTCTTGATGGTAACTTTATTCAACTCTCTATAATCTATGCACAAGCGCAAGCTACCATCCTTCTTTCTCACAAATAACACTGGAGCTCCCCAAGGTGATACACTAGGGCGGATAAACCCTTTCTCTAACAATTCCTCTATCTGCCTTTTCAACTCTGCGAGCTCGGTGGGAGCCATCCGGTAAGGAGCCTTGGACACCGGTCCAGCCCCATGCACTATGTCTATAGGGAACTCTAGTTCTCTCTCAGGGGGTAGACCACTAAAGTCAAACTCTTTAGGGAAAACTGTCGGGAATTCCCTGACAATTGGGATCTCCTCTATCCCTTCCTCTACCTCAACCCGAATAGAGAAAAAGACTAGAAACCCTTGACATCCACACTCTAAATGTCTCACAGCCTGGACAGTAGTCATAAAAGATAACTCAGCTCCTACCCTAGGTATGGTCCCACAAGCAGGTAAGGAAATGGTTCGGTGTTCACAATCAAGTACTGCATTATTCGCGGCCAACCAGTTCATACCAACAATCATATCAATATCATGGAAAGGCATACATATCAAATCAATAGTGGTATGACAATGGTTAAACTGAACAGTGACATTCAAGCAAGTATGGGAAGTAATCACAGGACCTCCAGTGGGTATAGTGACAGACAAGTCAAATGGCAAGACACTGACAGTCAGACCCAATCGCCTCACACAATCATACGATATAAACGAGTGACTAGCACCCGAGTCAAACATAGCAACTACAGGAAAGCCATTCACTATCAGCGTACCTCGGATCATACTGGGGGACGCACTAGCTTCCTGTTGAGTGAGGGCGAACACTCGACCCTGGGTCTGTGGCCTAGGAAGAGGCGCTATGTCCATCTGCGGACAGTGTATCGCGATGTGTCCCAGCTTCCCACACTTGAAGCAAGTCACCGGAGACTGCTGGAAGGATGACTGGCCCCGAGGGGGCGGCATCGGCTTACCCCGCTGTGGCCTTCGGTTCCATGGCCCCTTGCCTCTCTTCTTGGCACTGGGTGTCACACTAGAACCCTCTTCAGGTCTCAGCCTTTTCACTTCTGAAACCTCCTTCTGACTAGCTATGGCCGTCACAGGCATAATAATCCGCAGGTTAGTCTCAATCACCCTGCTGACCTCCACAATGGTATTAAACTTTCTGATCCGTTGTGGGGTAACTCTGTCGCTAATCAGAGGTTTCAATCCGGTCTCGAACTGCTCACATCTCCAGGGTTCATCATCATACCTCTGGAGGTAAGAGGAATACCGAGACAACTCCATGAACTTAGCCACATACTGGTCCACCGTCATCTCATCCGTCTGTCTCAAACTCATAAACTCCATCTCTTTCTTCTTCCTCACCGAACTAGGGAAATATTTCTCATAAAACTCAACCAAGAAACTTTCCCAGTTTATCGGTATCTCCTTGGTCTCCATTAAAGGTTGCGTGCTACACCACCATCTATCCGCTTCCTTTTTCAATATAAACGTGGCTAGCTGAGCTTTCTGCTCGGTAGTACAACTCATTACCGAGAAGATTTTCTCTAGCTCTCTAACCCAAGCCTCCGCCTTATCCGCATCCAACTCCCCGTCAAACGTGGGTGGATTATTTTGCCTAAACTGCTTCAACAGTTTCTGGATAGGCGTCTGGGTATGAGCTACTACATGCTCTTGGGGATGTGCAGGTGGGTTGCCAGATGTAGATGGCTGAGGTATAGGGGCTTCCCTCCTGGCTTCCTCTTGCCTGGTCAGGGTATCTTGCAGGTGCATGATCATATCATGTTGCTGTTGGGCGAGATACCTCTGTTGTTCCAACATCTCCTCATGCTGGCCCATCATGGCTTCAAACCGATCTAATCTCTCCATGATGGTTCGCAGAGGATCCTCAAGCCCAACTGGAACCTCTGGCTCAACTCTCTGAGCCCTGGGCGGCCTGCCTCTACCCCTGCCCCGTCTAGTCTCAACCATATCTGAAAAGAAGTAGCAATCCTCAGTCCACAATCATAGCACAAACACATATATGCATATGAATGTTACCACTTCCATGGCAATTTACACCAAACACAAGCAATTCTATCCATTCAAGAGCCCAACATCAAGCAAAGTGCCTGAACCTTTGCTCTGATACCAAAAATGTAACACCTTACTGACTTAACTCCAATTCAACTTCCTCTAGGCTTGATTCCATATGATTTCCCGGAAAATGACCGAAACTGTGGTATTTCACTACTTAAAGTTGGGGTTTAACCGGTCATATTTTGCCCCGTGGGTCCTGTGAACCCATCATTCACATTCTCTACTCAAACACCATTTATACCACTTGTACATACATTTACCTATGATCATATAGTTACAACTCAAAAATAAGAGGTGCATCTTCATTTTGGCACCTTATACATCAAAAGGACTAAAAGAAACTACACATTCTTCTAACTATGCTCTTCTAGGCTCCATGAGGTGTGCTCGACTCTCCTTGAACACCACCTGGATAATAGGAAGGGAGGGGAAGGGGGTGAGATTCGGGAGAATCTCAATAGCTCATACTCATTCAAGATGCAATCAAGGCATATACTAGTCAAACATGCATATAAGTCACAACAACACCACACATGCCATGAGATATCAAACAAATGCCAAGAATAGGCTCTAGGGACTTTTGGTCTAGCCTTACCCGAGCTTTAGGACTTTTGGATCAGCCTCACCCTTGGTTTAGGGACTTTTGGCTCCTCCTCACCCGTCTCAAGGGACTCTCGGCACCACCTCACCCGAGCAATTTCCACAAATCACATTCTAAGCATATTGGTACCGATGCATCAAGGCAAAATCAATAGCATATCTCATCATACAAGCACATACACAACATACAATGACTATTACACATCCAAGAATGCAACAAGAACAGAGTAGAGAGCTACCTTCTCAGATTACACAGCCTTCCCTTTCAATTTCTCCTCTCCCTCCTTGATTTCACACTCACAACAAGGTGGAGTTTCTTCCTTTGAGCCTAGGCATAACAAGAGCATCAAGTCATTCTCTCATAGCTTAAATACGTCTTCATCAAATTAAACCCTCACTACCCTCACAGATTCTAGGGATTCTCTCTCTAGAACCCTACTCACTTTCCTTCCCCTCTCAAGCTCTCCAAGAAGAAAGCAAGGAAGAAGAATTGAGGATAAGTGAGTTCTACCCTCCTTCTAGAGTAGTTTTCCTACTTCCCTCTTCTGAACCTAACCTAACTCAGCTTCTAAAACCGTAGAAAGAGAAAGCAAAAGGAGGAGACAACATGCTAAGGAGAAAAGCTAGGGAAATCTACAAATTACTCACCTCTTTGCTTGATCTCCTTGCTTCTTGGCCTCTCTCTCTCTCTCCACCGCTCTCTTCTCTCTCTTTGGTCGAAGCTCAGGTCGGTTCTAAGAGAAAGGAAAAGTTTAGACTCTTTAAAAAGTCAAAATCTCTCTTTTACGCTTTTTCTGGACCGCTCTCGCTATAGCGAGTCATCATCCTCGCTACGGCGAGCTCGTGCAAGTTCCAGACTTTTGCCTTCGCTATGGCGTCGCTACGGCGAGCTCGGCCTGTTCCAGACCTCTGCCTTCGCTATAGCGCCGCTATGGCGAGCAACTCCCTGGTTTCTGTATGGAATGTCGCACTCGCTACAGCTAGGAACATCTTCGCTATTGCGAGGAGGCATTCTCGCTATGGCGACTCTATTTCTCGCTATGGCGAGAAGACTTAGAAAATTTTCAGCCTTCGAAAATTTCCCAGCTTCCTCTTTTCTCATTTTCTCTCATTCCTTTTCTTTTCTTTTTCTGGATGTTACACAGAACATTGTGAATCGAGATACTATGGAGACAAGCTTCCTCAAAGGGTATTAGAGTTACAAGCCAAACTCCTGGGTTCATTATTTACAATATATGATGTTTTCAAAGTATACAAGAAAATACTCGAAAATCATAAAAAATATGGTAAGCAAATTCATTTTAAGGTCATTTTTGAGATGTTAAATCTACATAAAATCATTTTTTTCCTTAATAAATTTCAATGAAGCATATCTTAATTATGAATTTAGCACACTGTATATGATGCATTCTTTTACATGGATTTCTTCACATTTATAGGAATCACAAATATAAAGGAACCTTGTTATGTAGAAGGTAAGCCGATTTGTTCGGATAGATCAAAATACCACCTGTTTGATAAGTGGGGCCATCAAACCGAAGTCTCATGTGAGATTGCTTCAAAGGACTGCTTCAATGGAACTGCATGCTCTCCTTACACTCTTTTTGAGTTGGCCAAGACCCATCGACCACCACAAATAGTAGAAAATTAATTGTATTTTTTATTTAAAATTTAGGTGCAAGCAAATATGAATACTTTTTTAAATTAAAACTGATTGACATTACTCTTTTAAAGATCCATTCTAAAATCTTCTTATCTCTCTATTTTGTGAGTGCAAATATAATCCATTCATTACAAAAGTTTGTTATCATAAGAATTGGTTTGCCTAAAAATTAAGTAAAGAATGACAGGGCTGGCATAGTGCTTAAAATAATGGAAAGGAAAGGGATAAACCATGCAAACTCATCGAGTGGACAAATAAAATATTATTAACTTCAAAAGTGTAATGACCCAAAACAAAAAATCTAAACTAAAAGGAAAAATTTGATCGTAAATTTAAATTAAGGAAATAAATTCAAATTAAAAATATTTTTATTAGAGTTAAGCAAAATTTGAAGAAAAAATTGTTTAATGAGCATCTTTCTCATTTTCAAATATTTTTTCCCATTTTCTTTTCTTTCTTTTTCTCCAATCTCCAATTTCTCCCTATATTTTTTCAGTTGCCCCAAATTCTCTTGATTCCTCTGATAAAAGAGAAGGCAATAAAGCTTCTTCTTTACTTTTTCCTTCCCTCTACAATCCCCTAGCCCTCCCCCTCAGTTGCATGTCCCTATAATTAGGCATGATAACAAAGGGAAATTGAGCAGGTAGGATTACAATTAAAGGTAGATAATAGTGCATTTGGACCTAATGGATTATATGCTAAGCTTCATCAAAATTATTGAGATGTGGTGAAGGAGGATATAATTAGAATAGCGGCTACATTTTGTCATCATAGGATTTTATTAAAATATCTAAATAGGTCATATACTATTCTTATTCCAAAGAGTGATACTCTTCAATCTTCTAAGGATTATAAACTTTTCAATTTATGCAATGTCATTTACAAGCTAATTTCAAAAATACTTAGTAAGAGTTTAAGGGAAGTGCTAAAGGATACTATTGCACCAAATCAAAAGGCATTTTTATCTGAAAGATTAATCTTAGACAATATTATTTTGGTTTCAAAATTGCTATGTTACTAAAAGAAAGCAAAGGATAAGATTGGATGATGTGCCTATAAATTATATATTGCAAAAGTATATGATAAGTTTTTATGTTCATTCCTAGAAGTAGTATCGAGGGAACTTTCCAAAAAGATAGATCCATCTAATGATGTAATGTGTCACCACAGTTACATATCAAGTACTAGTGAATAGTTATCCAATGAATATTTCTCCTCCTAGACAATGACAGAGATAAGGTGTAATGGCTACTAAATAAATATGTAAATAAGTAAATTTGCAAATTCAATAAAAAATTAAGATTAATTTTTAAGCTATGATAAATTTCTTAATAGAAAAACTTAGGGTAAAAAAATTTAAGCAACTACCAATTTTTTTGAGTATATAATATAATGCTTAGAGTGAAGACTAACCACTAGATATGTAGTAGCTTGGTGGTTGCAAGCTTGCAAGTGATTCAAGGCACCCAAGTTAAACACCTCCTCATGCCAAATCTATCATTTATCTTTCCTTTTCACTTGTGACTACATTTTGTGGAATTTCTACTAGTCCTTAAACTTTTTCACTTTTGTGGAATGGTCCTTTTGCCATTTTGCCATCTTATCCTTCGATGTTTGGAGCACTAGAGCCATGACTTTTCTAGACCTCTCCTCCTTGTTTCTTCAATTTTGCCCTAAAGATATTGGCCTCTCTCACTCTTCCATTCTCCTTCTGTGAAATCATGGGACTCTTCACTCTCAAGCTTCGTGTTCGCTATTCCTTCCTTAGATCACACAAATTGTAGCACTTTTAAAGCTTTTGGCCAAGAATTTTCCTTACCTTCCCCTTTTGTTTAGCTAGCTAGTTGTATTTGTCACCCATGGTTTCATTTCTTTGTCAAATATTGGTTGTACCTTTGTCCCATTTCTAAGCATCAAGGTTTGTAGCTTCCTTATTCGCTCCATTCTTTATCTTTTCTTTTAATTATTGTTGTTTCATTTTTCTTAATGGGTCAATATGCATTAGCTCAAAATTTTAAATTTATTTCTAACTCTTACAAAAAAATTAACAGCAACCTATTCTGTTTTACTTCTTAGTATCTATTTTATGCTGCCATTTTAACCATGTATTTTGTGATACCTTAACCCATTAGCTCTCAAACAATTATCCCATAAGCTATGTCAACAAATCCCATGCATATTAGAAGAGAGTTGTAAGAAAATATATAGATTTACACATGGAAAGTTGCGTAATTAGGAGGCCATACAAATGATTCATAGCTTTAGGGACCATATAAACTTGTCAATATCATTTTTCATCCATATCATACCCACACATATCCTAAACATCACAATTCATCTCATACATTTTGAGTTTTGAAGCCATGCACCAGAAAAATGGAAGGTTACTCTTGGGTTGGCATGTCCAGCTTTATGATATGAACTTTAAAAATTCATAACTAATTCTAGAAAAATCAAAGTCATACATATATAGCTTTTTGGAAAGATTTGGATGTTAAATAATGACTAAAATAATTTCAAACCAGTGCAATGAAAATTGATAGAATAGTACCAAAGGTTGAGCGACACTATTGATATTGTGATGCAACTTTAAAAATTTGGTTCTCCCTCTATAGACCTCTAATTGAGGTGATCTTAGTAGTTATGTAAAGCTTATGATGTATAGTTTATGTCTATAGAATTTCATGAGCATTGGACTTTATTTGACCTACTATATAAACAATACACATATCATTTTTGCATAATTTGATCAACTTTGAAAAATTATAATAAATTCTTTAGAGCTCCAAATTGAGTACTATTTGCCTTTGTAAAAAGCTTTAGATGAGCTTTACAAGTGGGCCAAATTTCATGCCAAGACTAGTCCATTTAGTCAGTTTGTGGTTTTGCTCTAGATTATGCCAATTTTAACACTATAAATGGGTCAAAGTTGCACCAAATGGTATTCTAATTACTCCACAACTATTTGGGCACATTCCATAGCACTAATGCAGCCTATGAGAGCAACTCAAATGGTCTAATTCACCATGCATCTCAAAATCACCTTCTTACTTGCCTTTATACATATAATCCTTGTAATACTATATTATTTTTAATATTAATCCTCTTCTGTGCAAGTGGGATTATACAATTCTTCAAAGAAATCCCAATAAAATGTATTAAAATAATGAATTAAATTATGTTGTATTCATGTCTCTGGGACTCCATGAACTCACCAACAACATTCTTTAATTATTTTCCATTCATACAAATCATAACATTCTCAAAACTTAGTACAAACTATGGATCAAGGGTCAAAAACCCCAAAATTCTCTTCATTCATCGTGGCTATACAGTGATAGATTTTAGGGACAACTTTGAAAAATTATAACTAATTCTAAAAAAAATTAAAATCAAGCAAACTATAGCTTGTTAGAAATCTCTGGATGTTACTTCATAGTAATAATAATTCTCGGCCACGAAAATCTCATATGGACCACTTTTGACAATAGAAAATGCAAGGAAGTCGAGTTGTGTAACACCATAAATTCTAGCTCATCTCATGCTTTTAAATGGCATAATGTCATGATCCATACGGAGTTCCCATAGAAAAAGCAAGAAAAAATGGGATTTATTTCACGTCATATCATATCTAAAAGTTGATTTCGGTGTCACGTGGACCGTGTGAGCTCATGCTATGCATTCTCATATTTAATTACATTATTGCAACTCATTTTCATCACAAAAACATGCCTACAACTCATGGAAACCGAAATGGAGAATGAGATATGGAAGTTCATTCTCGGCCAGATTTGCTCCATTTTCTAGTTGAACTTTGGAAAATCATAACTAAATCTAGAAAAATTGAAATCATGCAATATTCATCATTCTAGAAAGCTTTGGATGTCTAATTCACACAAAAAATACATCTAGGTCATAAAATGTATCATAGAGGACGTTTGACATCTAAAATTGTCCAAAGGTCCAACTGAATTCTGGAACTGATATAAAATTCTGCAGAAAAATTTGAAAATCTCCAATTAATTCCAAAAAAATCCAATTCATGCAAATGATACTAATTTGGAAATCTGTGGATGTTAACTAGAGAGAAAAAATATCTCTAGATTAGTTCATCAAGCCCAGACCTCAAGATTTAATGGAACAGTACTCTGGTCAGGCAAAGTTACTGATGCTGGACAGAAAATTCAAAAATTCATATCTCCCTCTCTAGACTCCAAATGAGATGCTTCCAATTGGCCCGCGTCACTACGATTATCTAGTTTCTCTATATAAAATTTTATGGCAATTAGACATCATTTGGGCCTCGTGTGACATAATGGAATTTCGAACCAAATGAATAATGTAGAAAATCAGAAACTATGAAAATGGCCAACTTTGAAAAATCATCAAATATTCTGTAGACTTCCAAAAATTATGATCTTTATCTTTCCAAAAATCTCTCAATGAGACCTAATTGCATGCTAAATCTCAGATCAAGACTAACTCATTTGGCTAAAAAGTAATATAGGGTTCCATTATAGTCAATTTTGGCTCCATATAGGGTGCCAAACTTGCCAAATGGTTTTTTCTTGGTGTTGGCACCTTTTAGGCAAGTCTGAAAGCATGTTTAAGACTTGTGTGAGCTGCCCAAATGGTCTTAAGCCTCATGCATCTCATTTTGGCCTTTTCATCCACACTTATGCACATTTCCATCATGCTTTCACATTGCATACTTTGGCATCTCATACTCAAAATATATGCTAGAGGTCATCTATCATATTCATACATTTAAACATCACATAATATCATATTTACACATGTCTCAAGGTTCATAGTACATTTACAACATCATATACTTTATGAACCATCATTATGGTTCCAAAATAGACAAAACAAGGCATAAGCTTGTCAATCTCCCTTCTTCATTATTGTTGGCTCCCTTCACCATAATTACTTAGTCCACCTAGCATGTTAGATCATTGGAGAGAAGAGGATGAGATTCAAAGAATCCCAATAGCTCATCTCCCATTCAATTATACATAATATGTGTAAAGCAAGCTTTTCAAATGCATGCATGGAGAAAATGAAAGTCATGGATATTTTAAAAGCAAACTTGGCATGTGAACAATTCATACAAATCGTTCAAGAGTTCACCAAGTGTTTGGATTATCCTCACACTTCTCCTCATGGATTTTGGACTTACCTCACCCATTCTTTAAGAGCTTTGGACTCAACCATACTCTTGGGAGTCCACTTTGCTTTTGGGAGACTCTTTGCTTTATCTCAACCAAGCTCAAGAGTTCTCAGCTCATCCTCACCAAAGGGAAGAGTTCTTGACCTTTCCATACTCAAGCAAACTCATACAAACGTCATGTAATCATTTGAAAACATAACATGGCATCAAGAATCATGGCATATAAAGGCATGCTAGCATACTTTTCATAGCTTGAAAATACACATATACACATTTTGAAACAAGCTAAACACACATCCATGTATAAGAGAAAGTGGAGAAAGCTACCTTGTGTATACTCACACACTTTTTCCTGGAAATTCAAGCCTTCTCTTTTGGCCACACACCCACAAGTTGGTGGAGATAGTCTCTCTTGGCCTAGATACAATTTATGAGAGCCAATTAGGTTCATGCAGCATATTCTAAGGCTACGTAATTTGATGAAACACTAGATTACTCTATAGGTTCAATTATGGTCCATAATTGCACCTAATAAAGCAACACCCCTCAAATGACTCCTAGGTCTCATTCTTTCCTTTCAAATATGATTCTTGACTCTTTTTAAGCCTCTTGAAGTTATCACATTATTAAAACAAAGGACCGAGCATCATGTTACTTCTTTACGTCATAATATGGAACTTAAGGCACCAAATCACTTTCCATGAATTCTAAATTTTTTCCAAGGCCTCCCTTCATTTTCATTCATCAAATATGACTCAAGAATGAGCTTAGAGAAATTTAAAACTCTCCCTAGCTATATGGAACATGCTCGGCCGAGACATGTTTAAGTTTAGGGCTTCTTGGAGATGTTTTCGTTTTCTTGAAGGAAGAAACTTATGGGGAGCATCTCAAGTGTCTCAAGAACTTATTTAAACTCTTAATTAGATGTAGGAAGTATCATATACATTTAGAATTTGAAAGGCGCACTAGAAACCTTAGGTTTTGCATCTTGCATTCTAATGACTATTTTCATGGTTTTCTTTGCATATTCTTATTCCTCTCCATCAAATACCTAAGATTCATGCCTGGTTGGGCTTGAAAGTTAGATCCTCCTAGGGTTCTTAGTGTAGGTCAAAATGGAGAAGAAAGGAACATCAATAAAGCTACCATAGGATGCAATTTTACTTTATTTCCTTAGTTAGTTTGGCTTGAATCTTGTTTTCTCCAAGCTCTTCTCTCCAAATCCGAAATTTCCCCTCTGTTCTTCCTTCAAAACAGCCCTCAAAAATTCAAAAAAATCATGGAGAAGAAGAGGGAAAAAGAGGAGAAAAGATTGGTGGAGAGAAAACATGAAAAACAAGCAAATTTCCATACCTAAAAGCTTGAATTTTTCCTCCTTCTTCCCTTCTCTTGGCGTGCCCCTCTCCTAGGACTTTGCTTCTAATTTGAGGCTGGAAAATCTGAAATGAAATGAGGGAGAGTGTAAGGCACCACCTATATATGGCTAGGGCAAAAAGACTTTTTCAAAAATTTCAATTTTGCCCTTCATACTTTGCATTTTCATTTCTCCTTCATTTTAGCTCCTTTTTGAGAACCGTCTTTTCCATTATAAAATTTAAGTTCCTAATTAAGAAAAATGCTTTTAGAATCACTCAAATCAGAGCTAAAACCTTTTTTAACGGATCCGTCAAAGTTCAGGCACACTGACGTTGGAAAACATCCACCGAAGGGGATTTAACTGTCGCGGGACTTCCCATGATTTTCAGGGCCTTTAAGAACCCCAGAGAACTCAAAAATTTTGTTTAAAAAGCCCTCTAGTATGAATTCCAAAAATTGCCCAAAATTACAAAAATGCCATTACGTTTCGCAAAGTTTTCGTCAAAATTTGTTTCTTCATTCTAGCTCCGTTTTTCCTTTCGCCTGAGGCAAGGATTCTCATTTTTTGGAGGCTAGAATGTTACTCAATTTTTTTAGGACCTTAACTAATTCATTTCAAGGGACCTGCTTTGAAAATGCACCCGTCTCCATCTTTTAATGAAAACTAGATATTACAAGCTGCCCAGAAATTTGATACAACTTACTAATATAAATTTTGAAAATTCATAATTAATCCCACAAAAATTCAATTCATGCAATCTATATCAATTTAGAAAGCTACAGATGCTAAAAGGAAAAAATAGTTCCAAACCAATCCAAGAGCATTCATGTAATATCTGGTTCTCTGAAAATGAAAGAAGATGTGAGAAATGTAATGTACAATTTCTCTGTTAACGAACGAAACTGACTGGATACAAAAGGAAGTCCCCTGAAATGATGTATTTAAGATCTTAAAAAATTTGACAAGCATTCTATACTCCTAAAAATGAAATCCTAGGCTTAGACGGAAAGAAAAACGAAGCTAGAATAAAGAAACAATTTCTTACGAAAAGCTTACGAAAGTAATGGCATTTTCGTAATTTTGAGTAAATTTTAGAATTCACATAGGAGGGCTTTTTAAATAAAATTTTTAAGTTCCCCAGAGTTCTTAAAGGCCCTAAAAACCATGGAAAGCCCCGAGACAGTTAAATCCCCTCCGGTGGACATTTTCCAACGTTGGTTGGCCCTAACTTTGACCGATTCGTTTGGTAAGGTTTTAGCTTCAAATTGAGTGATTCCAAAGGCATTTTATTAAATTAGGAACCTAAATTTTATAATGAAAAAGATGATTCTACAAAAGGAACTAAAACGAAGCCGAAACGAAATTGCCATTATGGAAGGATAAAATTGAAATTTTTGAAAAAGTGTGTTTCTAGAATGTAACAACCAGAAAAAGAAAAGAAAAGAAAAGGTAAAGAAAAGAAAAGCTGAAAATTTTCGAAGGCTGAAAATTTTCTAAGTCTGCTAGCTACAGCCTAGCTATAGCGAATGTACCTATTCGCTATAGCGAGAAATGGGCTAGCTATAGCGAGAGAGCCTTCTCGCTTTAGCGAAAATGCTTCTAGCTATAGCGAGTGCGGGCATCCCATACAAAATCTAGGGAGTAGCTTGCCGTAGCGAGAGCTATAGCGAAGGCAGAGGTCTGGGACTTACACGAGCTCGCCGCAGCGAGGGTTATGGCTTGCTATAGCGAGGGTGAGTCCAGAAAAGCGTAAAAAGAGAGATTTTGACTTTTTAAAGAGTCTAAACTCTTCCTTTCTCTTAGAACCGACCTAAGCTTCGACCAAGGAGAGAGAAAAGAGCTGTGGAGAGAGAGAGAGACCAAGAGAAGCAAGGAGATCAAGCAAAGAGGTGAGTAATCTTTAGATTTCCCTAGCTTTTCTCCTTAGCATGTTGTTCTCCTCTTTTTGCTTTCTCTTTCTATGGTTTTAGAAGTTAACATGGGTTAGGTTCAGAAGAGGGAAGTAGGAAAACTACTCTAGAAGGAGGGTAGAACTCATATATCTTCATTTCTTCTTCCTTGCTTTCTTCTTTGAGAGCTTGAGTGAGGAAGGAGAGTGAGTAGAGTTCTAGAGAGAGAATCCCTAGATCTTCCAAGGGTAGTGAGGGTTTACTTCGGTGAAGAGCCCTTTTAGCTTTATGAGTACTTAATTGAGTTATGAGAGAATGATTTGGTGCTCTTTGTTGTGCCTAGGCTCAAAGGAAGAAACTTCACCTAGTTGTGAGTGTGAAATCAAGAAGGGAGAAAAGGAATTGAAAGGGAAGACTTGTGTAATCCGATAAGGTAGCTCTCTACTCTTTTCTTGTTGCATTCTTGGATGCGTAATAGTCATTGTATGTTGGTGTATGTGCTTGTATGATGAGATATGCCATTCGATATTGCCTTGATGCATTGGTACCAATATGCTTTTGATATGAATTGTGAAAATTGCTCGAGTGAGGTGGTGCCGAAAATCCCTAAACCAAGGGTGAGGCCGATCCAAAAGTCCCAAAGCTCGGGTGAGGCTAGACCGAAAGTCCCTAGAGCCTATTCTTGGCATTGACATGATATTCATGGCATGAAACACATATGTTGTGTTATTGTGACTTGTGTGCATGCTTGACTAGTTATATGCCTTGATTGCATCTTGAATGAGTATGAGCTACTGAGATTCCCCGAATCTCACCCCCTTCCTCCTCCCATCTTAACATCCAGGTGGAGCTCAAGGAGAGTCAAGTACACCTCATGGAGCCTAGTGAGCATATTTAGGGAAATGTATAGTTTCTTTTGGTCATTTTGTTGTAAAAGGTGCCAAAATGAATATGCACCTCTTATTTTTGGGTTGTAAATATGTGAGCACATGTAAATATATGTATAGATAATGTATGGATTATTTAAAGACCCAAAGCAATGAGAATGTAGAAATTGGCCCTTTTGTGGCTTATATGAAATGATGTATTTTCTTCCATAGCATAGTGAATTTAGAATGTATGATGATTTGGATTACTTAGACATTTCATATATGCTATGTTTGTACTTTTAAACTTTCCCACAAGATGTTAGAGCATGTGGGAGGTCATTTAGACCCATTTTGAACCACATGGGGTGCCAAAATCGCCAATTGGGTGAGCTCCGTCAAAGTATGACCGGATGAGCTCTTCTTGGTATGGAATTTGGCATGCCTCTAGAGTCCATTGAGAGCTTCTTGAGAAGCTAAAGTGGGTAATATTTGGAGGTCTAGAGAATATTTTCCGAATTATTGAAGTTGGGAAATTTCAATGGTTTGGTCATGGTACCGTGCATTAAGTCCGAAAATGGAACCATATCATTCATAGATCAAATGGTGTCCAATTGTCATGATATTTTGTGAGCATAAAATAGATATCCACAGTGACCTATAACAACTGGAATCACCTTAATTGGAGATCTGTAGAGAGAGAAACGACTTTCTGAAGTTCTATATCAGCATCAGGGAAGTTTTTGACCTTCGTTACTGTTCCATCAGTTTTCGAGGTCCGAGAACTCCTGAACTGATCTGGACTTATTTTTATCCTCTAGTTAACACCTGTAGCCTTCCAAATTGGTATAGTTTGCCCAGATTGGATTTTTGTGGAATTAATTACGAATTTCCGAAGTTCATGACAGTAAACTGCACCAGTATCAGGGACAGCCGGACATCTGTTCCTATTTTGATGTCAATGATGGTCTAAACGTTGAGATTGTGGCTGGGAGTTATTTTTATGTAAAGTTGACATCTCAAGCTTTCCAGAGAGCTATGATTTGCTTGATTTCCATTTTTATAGAATTAGTTATGATTTTCCCAAGTTAGAGTCAAAAATCTGACTTATGGGCCCGATTGAGAAATTGTATTTTCTGGGTTTTGGCTTCTTACCCGTGGTTTGTGAGTTGTTGGAGACTATGTGCAAGTCTTATAAATGGTGTGTGAGTAAAAAATGTGAATAATGGGTTCACAGGACCCACGGGGCAAGATATGACCGGTTAAACCCCGACTTTAAGTAGTGAAATACCACGGTTTTGGTCATTTCCCTGGGAAATCATATGGAATCAAGCCTAGAGGGAGGTTAATTGGAAAGAAGTCAGTAAGGTGTTACATAGAAGCTCCCACACACTTCCCCTTTCTTCTCCTACCTTCTTAAGCATGAAATTTCTGGCCAAAATATAGAATATGATCTGCTCCCTTAGGCTCACAAGAAGGGGAAGAAAAGGAGGAGAGAAATCAAGAAAAAGGTATAGATTCTTGGTAGTTTTTTATGCTTTCTTCCATCCAAACCTCCTCTCCTCCATTCTTCTTTGTTTTCTATGATTAAAATGAAGTTTAAAAATCTATTTTAAGGGATAAATTGAGAGAAAAATTCGGATTTGAAGAGAGGAGCTCAAAGAACACAAGATTCAAGTGAGAAAAAGCAAGAAAATAAGGTAATTTCTCTTCCTATGGTTGCCATCTTTGGTTCCCTTCTCCACCATTTTGCCCCACTTGAGAAAACCCTAGGAGGAGATGATTTTTAGGCAGAAACAAGCATGAATCTAAGGAAAAAGAATGTGGAGATTAAGAATATGCAAAGGGAATTATCAAAAAACTATTAGATTTCAAGATACAAATTCTAGAGTTTTGTGTGCACCTTATAAAATCTGACCTCATGTGATGACTCCTAGGTTTAATTAAGAGTTTAAATGAGTTCCTAAGATCTATAAGATGCTCCCCATAAGCTTCCTCCTTCAAGAAAACAAGGCACACTCCAAGGAACCCTAAACCATGCATAGTCTCAGCCAAATCATGTTCTTATAGCTAGGGAGAGTTTTAAATTTTTCTAAGGCCATTCTTGAGTCATATTTGATGAATGAAAATGAAGGGAGGCCTTGGAAAAAATTTAGAACTCAGAAAGTGATTTGGTGCCTTAGGTTCCATATTATGACCTAAAGAAGCAACATGATGTTAGACTTCTTGTTTTCATTGTGTAATGACTCCAAGAGGCTTAAAAGGAGTCAATAATCATATTTGAATAGAAAGAATGGAGCTTAAAAATTATTTGAGGGGTGTTGCTTCATTAGGTGCATTTATGGACCATAATAGAGCTTATAGAGCAATCTAGCATTTAAGCAAATTGTATGGCCTTAGAGATTATTTCATAAACCTGATTGGCTCCCATAAATTGTATCTAGGCCAAGAGAAACTATCTCTACAATCTTGTAGGTGTGTGACTGAAAGAGGAGGCTTGGAATCCAAGGAAAAAGTGTGTGATTGTGTGCAAGATAGCTCTTTCCACCTTCTCTTATGCATGGATATGTGTTTAGCATGTCTTAGAATGTGTGTATGAGTATTTTCAAGCCATGAAAAGTATGCTAGCATCTTATATGCCATGATTTCATGATTTCATATTGTGTTTTCAAATGAATCCATGATGTTTGTTTGAGTTTGCTTGAAAGTGGAGAGGCTAAGAACCTTTGAGATTGGTTGAGACAAAGTAAAGAGTCTCCCAAAAATAAAGTGGGCTCCCAAGAGTATGGTTGAGTCCAAAGTTCTTAAAGAATGGGTGAGGCAAGTCCAAAATCCATGAAGAGAAGTATGAGGCCAATCCAAGCACTTGGTGAGCTCTTGAATGATTTGTATGACTTGTTCACATGCCAAGCTTGCTTCTTGAATGTCCATGACTTGTATTTAATCCATGCATGCATTTTTAAGGCTTGCTTTACATATGTTATGTATGATTGAATAGGAGATGTGCTATTGGGATTCTTTGAATCTCATCCCCTCCTTTCCAATGCTCTAACATGCTAGGTGGACCAATTAGCTATGGCAATGGGAGATAACAACAATGAAGAAGGAAGATTGATAACTATATGCCTAGTTTTTATCTTTTTGGAACCATAATGATGCTTCATGATATATATGATGTTGTAAATGGTCTATGACTCTTGAGACATGTGTAAATATGACATTATATGATGTTTAAATGTATGGATATGATGTATGCGCTCTAGCATATATTTTGAGTATGTAATTGCCAAGTATGTAATTTGGAAGTTTGATGTAAATGTACATAAGTGTGGGTTAAATGGCCAAAATGAGATGCATGAGGTTTGGGACCATTTGGGCAGCTCACACAAGTCTCAAATATGCTTTTAGACTTGCCCACAAGGTGCCACAACCAAGAGAAAGCCATTTGGCAATTTTGGTACCTCATATGAAGTCAAAATTGACCATAATGGAACCCCTTGTCTTTTTTTGGCCAAATGAGTTAGTTTTGATCAGAGATTTAGCATGAAATTAGGTGTCATTAAGAATTTTTTGGCAACCTAAAGATCATAATTTTTGGAGGTCTACAAAATATTTGATAATTTTTCAAAGTTGGCAATTTTTATGGTTTCGGTTTACTATACTATTCCTTTGGTCCGAAATTACATTTTGTCACATGAGGCTCAAATGATGTCTAATTGCCATGAAATTTTATACAAAAAAACTAAATAATCATAGTGACTCATGCCAACTAGAAGCACCTCATTTGGAGTTCGAGAGAGAGAGATATGAATTTTTAAAGTTTCTGGCCAGTATCAGTAATTTGCCCGACCAGAGGTATTGGTCTATTAAATTATAAGGTTTGGGCTTGATGAACTGGTTTGGAGATATTTTTTCTTTCTAGCTAACATCCACAGCTTTCTAGATTGGTATCATTTGCATGGTTTGGATTTTTTTTGGAATTAAATGGACATTTTCAAAATTTTCTACAGAATTCTGTGACAGTTCCCAATGTAGTCTGACCTCCAGACAATTTTGGATATCAAACTTCCTTTTTAATGGATTTTATGATCTGGGCGGATTTTTAGTGTGAAGTAGACATCCATAACTTCCCAAAATGGCCAAAATTACATGATTTTGATTTTTCTAGAATTAATTATGATTTTTAAAATTTTGATCAGAAAGAGAGCCAAATCTGGTCAAAATTAAATATCTACATTTTATGCTCCATTTCGGT
>JAIUCV010001391.1:0-103492 GCA_026724425.1 Erythrophleum ivorense
GAGAGAAGGTGAAGAAAGCTACCTTGGTCACAATCACACACTTTTCTTCTTGAATTTGCTCTCCCTTCCTTGGCCTCACACACACAAAGATGTGGGATTGGTTTCTCTTGGCCTACACACAATTTATGGAGGCCAATTAGGTTCATGGAGTTAATTCTAAGGCCACACATCTTCCTTAAATACTAACTTGGTCTATTAACCCTTTTATGGTTCCAAGAATGCATCTAATGAAGCAACACTAATCAAATGTGTTCTAAGCTCTATTCTTTCCTTTCATATATGATTCTTAACTCCTTTTAAGCCTCTTGGAGTCATCATACAATTAAAACAAAGAGTCTAACTACATGTTTCTTCTTTAGGTCATATTATGGAACCTACGACACCAATTCATTCTCTAGGGCCTTCTAAATTTTTTCTAAGATTTTTTCCTCATTTTCATTCATCATATATGACTCAAAATTGAGCTTGAAAAAATTTAAAACTCTCCCTAAGTGTCCCATCCCCTTTAGGCTAAGACTATGTTAGTATTTGGCCTCCATGGATGTTTGCTTTGTTTTTCCAGATGGAGGATGCATATGGGAGACTTCTAGGGATCTTAGGAACTCATTTAAACATTCATTTAGGCCAAGGAATAATTACATCAAATTAGATTTTCAAGGGAACCCATGAAACCATAGGTTTGCCACCTTGAAAATCAATAGTCTTTTCTTGAATTTCTTTGCATATTCTTACTCTCCTCCCTTAAATTCATAGAATTCACCCTTGGTTCTATCCAAAATTTAAGTCCTCTTATAGCTACATATATGGGGGTGAAATAGGGAGAAGAAGGGGGAAGGAATGGCTACCATGGGATGGAGATTTTACCTTGTTTCCATGGCTTTTCTTGCTTGTTTCTCACTTTCCTTGGCTTTCTTTCTTCAAATCCAACTTTTTTCCTCTTGGTCTGACCCTAAAATAGTACTAAAAACCTCATAAAACCATGGAAGAAAGAGAATAAGAGTTTGATGAAGGAAAGTGCTTGAAGAACTAAGATTTTCATACCTTTCATGCCTTGCTTTTCCCCTTCTTTTTGCCTCCTCTTGGTGTGCCTCATCCTTAGGGTTTCTCTCTAGTTTAGGGCAAAAACAAGTGTGGTTAAATAAAGTGAGGAGGTGGAGCGCCTCATATATATAGGGAGGTTTAAGGAAGACTTTTCAAAATTTCCCATTTTACCCTTCATTCTTGGCATTTTTGTTTCTAACTCGTTTTAGCTCCTTTTTTAGAACCGTCTTTTCCATTATGAAATTTAGGTTTCTAATTTAGCAAAATGCCTTTAGAATCACTCAAATTGGAGCTAAAATCTTCTCGAATGAATTAGTCAAATTTTGGGTCAACTGACATTGGAAAATATTTACTTGAGAGGTTTTAACCATCCTGAAGCTTCTTATGGTTTTCAGAGCCTCTGAGAACCCCAAAGAAATCAAAACTTTCATTTAAAAAACCTTCTTGTGAGAGTTTCAAAATTTGCTTAAAATGACAAAAATGCCTTTACATTTCATTAACCTTTCATTTAAATTTATTTCTTCATTCTAGCTCGGTTTTTCTTTCATCTGAGCTTGGGATTCTCATTTTTAGGAGTCTAGAATACTTTCCAAATTTTTTGAGACCTTAACTAAGTCATTTTGAAGGACTTGCTTTTATATCCAGTAAATTTCATTTATTTATGGAGAAACTATACGTTACATTTCTCACATTTTCTTTCGTTTTCAAAGAAACAGATATTATATTTCTCCCCCCTTAAATAAATTTTGTCCTCAAAATTTGGGGTATGCTTTCCTCTTATTATTTTTTTTGGCTAACTGTTCTTTTATTTCCCTTCTTCTTGGCTTTATACACTTTTCTTAGCGATCTCGCTCATTTGAGTTTTCTCTCAACCAGGGAATTTTTTTGATACTAGCCTTTAATGAGGGCTCTATTATTATAGAGTACTAGTAAGTTTTTCTCATACAGAAAAGAAAATTTTGAATCTAGAAGCCTATCCTAAGGGAGCTTACTAATCATATTTGATTAGTTTCAATGTAACACCATAATTTCTAGTTCATCTCATGCCTTTTTATAACTCAAGTTCATGAATCATGTGGGTTACCAATGAAAAAAGCAATAAAAATAATAAATATTTTCGCGTTGCGTCATATATAAAAATTTCATTCGATGTCACGTGGACCGTGTGAAGTCATACCATACATTCTTATATGTAATTACATGAACACAACTCATTTGCATCATAAAATGTGGCTCACAACTCATGAAACTCAAAGGAAGGCTCAAAATACTCATGTATATTTTCAGCCAGAATTTGACTCTTTTCTGACCAAACTTTGAAAATTCATAACTAATTCTAGAAATATCAAAATGATTCATTCTTAGCCATTCTAGAAAGTTACAGATGTCTACTTCATACTAAAAATATGTCCAGAGCATAACATCCATCACAGAGGACATTTGACATTCAAAATGGTTCAGAGGTCAAACTGCCCACTGGTGCTGTCACAGATTTCTACAACAAATTTTGAAAATATCCAATTAATTCCACAAAAATCCAATCTATGTAAATGATACCAATCTAGAAATATATGAATGTTAGCTAGAGGGAAAAAATAACTCCAAACTAGCTCTGGCATCCCCAGACCTCGAAATTCAATAGAACAGTAACTGAGGTCAGGGAAAACTCCTGATACTAGATAGAATCTTTAAAAATTCATATCTCCCTCTCTAGACCTCCAAAGGAGGTGCTTCTAGTTGGTACAATTCATGGGAATATCTAGTCTTTTGTATAAAATTTCATGGCAATTGGACATCATTTGAGCCTTGTGTGACAAATTTCATTTTTGAACCAGAGTGAACAGTGACATGACCAAAACTAGAAAATTTACTAACTTTAAAAATTCACTAAATATTCTGTAGACCTCAGAAAATTATGTTCTTTAGCTTTCCATAAAGCTTTCAACAAGTTCTATGTGCATACCAAATTTCAAATTAAGAAGAACTCATTTGGCTAAAAAGTGATATAAGGTTCTATTATGGTCATTTTTAGCTCCATATAGGATACCAAAATGTCCAATTGGCTTTCCTTGGGTTTTAGAACCTTTTGGGCATGTCTAAAAGTATAATTGGGACTTGTGTGAGCTGCCCAAATGGTCCCAAACTCCATGCATCTTATTTGGCCATTTCATCCACACATATGCACATTTCCATAAAGCCATTCATGAAGTTGCATTTCCATAATATACTCAATTTACATTCCATCATTCACATAACACATTCTTTCATTTCTACATCATATACTATTATAATTACATATGTTCCAAGGATCATAGATTATTTACAACAATAATATACATCATTAAACATCATTATGGCTTTAAAAGGGCAAAAGCTAGGCATATTGGTGTCAAGCTCTCTTCCTCAAGGTGGTTGGCTTCCATTACCTTGTCCACTTAGTCCACCTAGCATAGATCATTGGAAAGGAGGAAAAGAGATTCAAAGAATCCCAATAGCTCATCTCCCATTCCATCATACATAATGGATGTAAAGCAAGTCTCGAAAATGCATGCGTGGATATAATAGAAGTCATGAACATTTAAGAAGCAAGCTTGGCATATAAATAAGTCATACAAGACATTCAAGAGCTTGCCCAGTGGATGGATTGACCTCACCATTTTCCTCATGGATTTTGGACTTGCCTCACCCATTATTTAAGAGATTCTTAGACTCTACCATGCTCTTGGGAGCCCACTTTACTTTTGGGAGACTATTTGCTTTATCTTAACCAATCTTAAGGGTTCTTGGCTCATCCTCACCATGGTTAAGAGTTTTTGGCCTCTCCACACTCAAGCAAACTCAAACAAACATCATAGCATCATTTGAAAACATAATATGTCATCATGAAATCATGGCATATAAAATCATGCTAGCATACTTTTCATGGCTTAAAAATATATATACACACATTCCAAGACAAACAAAACATACATCCATGCATGAGAGAAGGCAGATAGAGCTACCTTGTACACAAGCACACACTTTTTTCTTGAAATTCCCTTCCTTGCTTTGGCCATACACCTACAAAAGTGTGGAGAAGATTTCTCTTGGCCTAGACACAATTTATGGAAGCCAATTAGGTTCATGAACTCAATTATAAGACCATACAATTTGTTTAGACACTAGGTTGGCTTATAACTTCATTATGGTCTATAAATGCACCTAATGAAGCAACACCCCTCAAATAATTTTTAGGGTCCATTCTTTCCTTTCAAATATGATTCTTGACTTCTTTTAAGCCTCCTGGAGTCATCACACAATTAGAACAAAGAGCCTAACTACATGTTGCTTCTTTAGGTCATAATATGGAACCTAAAGCACCAATTCACTTTCTCTGGGTTCTAAATTTTTCCCAAAGCCTCCCCTCATTTTCATTCATCATATATGACTCAAGAATGGTCTTAGAAAAATTTAAGACTCTCCCTAGCTATCCTTTCCTTGCTTGGCCGAGACATAGGGCTTTAATGGGTTTCATGGAGCTTTCTTTATTTTCTCAAGGGAAGAAGCATATGGGGAGCCTCTTAGGGATCTTGGGAGCTCATTTAAACTCTTGATTAGACTTAGGAATCATCATACAAAGTCAGATTTTACAAGGTGCAATTGAAACCCTAGAAATTACATCTTGAAATCTAATGGTTTTTTGTTAATTCCCTTTGCATATTCTTAATCTCCACACCTTTTTTCCTTAGATTCATCCTTGGTTTGGCTTAAAAATCAGATCCTCCTATGGTTCCTAAGGTTAGGAAAAATGGAGAAGGAGGGAGGATGAAGATAGCAACCATAGGAAGAGAAATTACCTAGTTTCCTTGCTTGTTCTTGCTTAAATCTTGCTTTCTCCAAGCTCCTCTCTTCAAATTCAAGAATTCCCTTGAGTTTCTCCCTTAAATCAGATTTATAAACTCCGTTTTAATCAAAGAAAATAAAGGAGAAGGAAGGAGAGGAGGTGTGGATGGAAGAAAGCATAAAAAACTACCACAGAAGCATACCTTTAAGCTTAAATGTCTCTTTCTTCTTCTTCCTCTCTTATGCGTCCAAAACCCTAGCTCTCCTCTAAAATTAGGCAGGAAATTCTGACTCCAAATGAAGGAAAAAATGGGGCGCCACCTATATATAGGGGGAGGATAAAGCATTTTTTTAAAATTTCTATTTTGTCCTTCATTCTTTGCATTTTTGTTTTTCATTCATTTTAGCTCCTTTTTTAGAACTATCTTTTACATTATGAAATTTAGGTTCCCAATTTAGTAAAATGCCTGTGGAATCACTCAAATCGAAGCTAAAACCTTCCTAAATGAATCTGTTAAAGTCCCAGTGCACTGACGTTGGAAAACATCCACCGGAGGAGATTTAACTATCCCGGGGCTTCCCATAGTTTTTAGGGTCTCAGAGAACCCCAGAGAACTCAAAATTTTCATTTAAAAAGCTCTCCTATGTAAATTCCAAATTTTGCTCAAAATTACGAAAATGCCATTACGTTTCGTAGGTTTTCTGTCAAAATTTATTTCTTCATTCTAGCTCTATTTTTCCTTTCGTTTGAGGCTAGGATTCTCATTTTTAGGTGTCTAGAATGTTACTCAAATTTTTTGGGACCTTAACTACTTCATTTCAGGGGACTTGCTTTAAAAACGCACCCGTTTTCGTTGTTTAACGAAAACTAGACGTTACATTCAACCCATCTGTAGTGGTTAACACTTTTTTCGATGGACTCATTTACATATCTCAGGAGGTAACTTATTTTGTATCAAGTCTCCAGTATCCTCTCCTAATGGCTTCTCATAAAGTCTCATCTTCTTTTATGATCATTACAGCTATTGAAGGTTTCTATTTGTCTATTCACTTATTTACATGTACTGTCCACTGTTCATCTTTACGTTCTTTCTTACTAGCTCATCCCATGATTACCATTCACATTTCTTTCTGTCATAGGCTGCATATCTCAATTACTTACTGGGATTTCAACTCCTTTGAAGAGTTTCTACTTTTAATGACCCTAGTTTCTCTATTTACTATTGCATTTGTATTGGTAGGCCGGGACTCTTCCTCACTCTCTTTGCTCACTTATAGTGGCATTTTATAGTCTCTCATCTCAACACTAATAAGCCTAACTTATATTCCTCATACTAACATTGAAGAGCTACTACCACTAACTACTGCTAAATTCTAGTGGGATGCTAGCTATTCTTATAGTTTTGATCACTGGAGACATACTGTACTATTTACCTCATGTAAAAATTGCACCTAACCCCTTTCTGAGTACATAGCTTATCATATAGGGATCTCTCTATCCCTCAATTAGGGCCAATACCACTGGGTAATGGTTCATCTAGCTCTAACTCTAGAAAGCTAATTTCTTGCTTTCCTTATCCCATACACTATACTCATCTCTTAAGAGATCTAGTCAGTGGTCTAACTATCTGAGTCAAGCCTTCATATCTCTGTGGCAATGGTCTACTAGACTCAGGAGATCTTTAGTCTCTAAGATAAAAGCTAACTAAAATCGTGCTAGTCTCTAAGACTAACTGCTTTGTAAAAGCTATCTTAGGCTGTCATCTCACTAGAAGGCTATCATATTGTGACTGGGGCTCTCTATAACTCTATGAGGTCTGTTGCGTCCCCTAGGTCTACTGCGACCTTTCAAAGCCTTGTTAGGGTCTACTGCAACTCGCTATGCTATACTAGGATCTACTATGATCTATCTCTAGGAGGATTTAAAGCCTAAGATTACCGTATCTGACAATAAAATACATACTCACTAAGTTCGATAACCATCGCTCATAATAATTGAGGCTAAACTCAGAAGTACATCATGCTCTTCGTGCGAAGTGGGTTTTGTGTCATCTAATTCTCTAAGATCCCGTCATACTAATACTTAAAAGCATTTTAATTTTTGTTCGTCACTCCTCATGGGATCCTCAGATTCCCACTTCAGCCTTTTTTTACTTAGGCTTTCTTTTCTTACTCTAACTATACTTGGCTATCTTTCCTCTCATATCTTGTAATTTTTGAATATGCCCACATTTTACTTTTAAGTACCTTGGCACCAAGGTATCTCACACACTAAGTGTGGCTAACATCTCTAGCAGGAAAGAGACTATACACTGGTCTCTTCTCATTTCATTTACATATACTATAAGGGACTTAGGCTATGCATACTGAACTAGTGTTATCTGAATCTGAACATGCTTTACTAGGGATTCCTTTCTACATATTTTTCTCATCATTCTGATACTATTGGAATCCCTTTACCTCTCTTTTTTGACTTATTTCGTTATCTAACTAACTAGAATACCTTTCGATTATCGGAACACTTTGGTGATTAATGTCATTGTTTGCTACGCACTTAAGTCACGTTGCTACTAGGTTAGCCAGACCCAATGTCATGTAAAACTTGTTGCAAGCCAACCATAACATCAAACACTAATATACTGGCACCTCATGACTGAGCTTAAAGCCACTATCGCCAGTATATTACAAGTTTCCCAATAATCTGAAGTATCCCTCTCATACTTTTCTTTATTTGCCCTATTCTAGTAGGATACTTAGGGAAAATAGGATTTTTTCTCTACTTCATCTCGAGATCACTTAACACTTTTACTTCAGCCACTATCATTCTAAAAGGGCATCTATGCCAAAGGCGGGTGTGCTTTCTCAAGTACTCAAGCACATTGACTCGATATTTATTCTTAATCTATTATGTTCTTGGCTTGAACATTGTTATATCTTCTCCCTCTTTTACCTTTCTTATCCTTTTACTTAGGTAAAAGGAGGTGTTATTACTGGCTATTTCTATTGCCAGTTCAGGTTTTTTTATGCTCAAGAGCACTTGCATTTTCCTGGGGTTCTTCTACTTGTTCACTTTCTGTAACATCAAGGGGGTCTACTTTTTCTCATACTTTTGATTTGCTTTTAACTAGACCATCCCTCGGTAAGAAATTTTTTATTACCAGTAACCCTAGGAATTACATTCTATGGCATTCTTGGCTTACACTTGTTTTATACATAATACACGACTCACCTTCTTAAGCGATCTCTAGCTCCTTCGAGTTTCCTTAAGGGTACTAAGGCACTAATTATTTGTCTCAACTCATTTCTATGTTTAGATCAAAGCTAGGTTTTCTTTTTACTTAGCCTCTTTACCTTCATCCCCAGAAGCACAGTATACTATTTCTAGGGTTTTACTAACCCAATTCAGGATACGTATTATCAATGTCTAGATTCTACCTTACTAAACGCTTATGCTCTACTGGGTACTCTAATCACTCACATGCCTTAACCCTAAATCATTCTCATATTAGGGAGCTCATTTAACTAGCTATTAGGTCCTTGTCTGTTTACTTCTTTGGGCATAATTTACTCATTTAATCACTACTAAAGTGAAGGCATCTCTTCTATAGCTCGTTTCTCAACTCTTACTCACTTCCCTTATAGTGTTCTATAATTCAAGGGGTCTATCTAGGGGAATTTACTGACCACAACTAAGTGGTGTCCCCAACTCTGGATGTCTTATCTTTCCTTTCTTAATGTAAGGAGAACTTTCACTGAACTTTTAGTTAAATTAATTTCTCCTTTTATATACATCTCACTTAAACGATGCTATTGGTCACTTCCCTGTAAGCTTCAGCTTATACTTAATCTAAGCTGTTTATCTTGTCAGACCTATAGCTTACATTAACTTAGTGCTTTCTAAACTATCCTCGTTTTCTTATGAGCCTCTATCACTGGGCTAATCATACTCATCTCTAGGTGTTACCTATAAGGTTCACCTTTCTAGGCCACTCATTATGTGTCTCATTACTGGTAGCTTTACCTTATGAAATTTTCAAGGCTACATTAACATCATGTCATTTAGTGTTTCACAGGGTAGTACCCTAGGTTTGAGTCAATGCCTTAAAGGCTGGTCTCAACAACCTTATCATCCCTATGTCTTACTTTCTCTAACATTAAGCTCTTTTTTAGTCTCAATTACTAGGCCCACTAATTTCCTATCATTTACTAACCTTTTGTGACCATTTACTACTCTTTTTCTCTACTTATAATAGAGGTTCCCACTTTTTTTGGGTCAATTGATCCCATAGTAACTCATTTCTCAAGTTGGCTTGAATATGACTAATAAGGCATTTCATACAGCCATTTGCCATAGCTAGCACATCATTTGTCGCATGTAATATCTGGTTCTTTGAAAACGAGAGAAAACGTGAGAAATGTAATGTACAGTTTCTCCATCAACGTATGAAATTCATCGGATATAAAAGGAAGTCCCCTTAAATGACTTAGTTAAGGTTCTAAAAAATTTGGTAAGCATTCTAGACTCCTAAAAATGAGAATCCTAGGTTCAGATGGAAAGAAAAATATAGCTAGAATGAATAAACGAAATGTAACAAAAGGTTGACAAAATGCAAGGGCATTTTCATCATTTTGAGCAAATTTTGGAATTCTCACAGGAGGACATTTGAAATGAAAGTTGAGCTCTCCAGGGGGTTCTCAGAGGCCCTGAAAACTATGGGAAACCCCGGGATAGCTAAAGCCCCTCTGGTGGATGTTTTCTAACATTAGTTGACCTAAACTTTGACTAGTTCATTCGAGAAGATTTTAAATCCAATTTGGAAGAAACCAAAGGTATTTTATGAATTACAGGACCTAAATTTTATCATGGAAAAGACAGTTCTCAAAAAGGAGTTAAAATAAGCCTAAACGGAGCAAATAAGTGCATAGGGGTAAAATGGTGATTTTGAAAAATTGTAAAAGAAGATTCTTAAGATTACACCTCATCACCTTCTCTAAGCTTCCATTTGCAGAACAATGGGCAACCATTGTGTGACATTAAGAGGGGAGAGAAAGAAAAAGTTTAAGTTTCTGTTTAGATAAGTAAACGGCCCTGTTTCATCCCGCACCAATTAGAAAAGTTGTTCCTCTCTCTAAGGGCTCTCTAATGGTCATTTTCTTTTCTTGAAAACTTGAAGATTAAGATCTAACCCAAGCCAAAAAGGAACTCATTTTAAGAAATCAATTGATGGAAAATAATTTAGGCGAAGAGAGCTCCATTTTAAGGTAAGACTTCACTTGAAACAATTGCAAAATCTTGTGTTTCCAAGCCATTTAAGCTTCAGTCTAAAGAGAGAAAGTGAGGAGGAGAGTTTTTTCTTTATGTGTTCTTGATGGAACCAAAGGTTATGGAGTGTGAGGATTAAGAATATACAACTGGAATTGAAAAGGGAGCTTTAGGATGCAAGTTATGGAATTTAGGATTTTGATTACACCTTTAACTCTACCATAAACCCTAGCCATATTTTATGATGTTTAAGTGTTCATATGAATTCCTAAGACACCAAGAGAGCTTCCTACATGATTGTCCCATCAAAGGAAGCAAAGAAATTCCAAGGATGCCAAGAAGAGTACATGCTTTAGCCTAGAGTAGAAATGTCACCTAGGGGTAGTTTTAATTTGTTCTAAGCTTATTTTTAAGTCATGTATGATAGGGGAATATGAGAGAAAGCCTTAGAAAAAATTTAGAAACCCTAGATAGTGAGATGGCCTTATATGTTCCATATTATGGCTTAAAGAAGTAACACCTAGCTAGGCTCATTGATTTGATTGTGTGATAACTCCAAGATATTTCAATGGAGTCAAGAATCATAAATGAATGGAGAGAATAGAGCCAAGATGATTTTTTCTTAAAGTTGCTTCATTTAGTGCATTATGAAACCATAAAAGAGCCTTATGAGTCACCTAATACTTCTAGTGAATCTATGGTCTTAAAATTTGATTCAAGAGTATAATTAGCTTCCATATAATGTGTCTACGCCAAAAGAAATGATCTCCACCTCCTTGCTTATGTGAGGTCAAAGGAGAGGACTCAAGGTTCAAGGAAAAAGTGTGTGAATGCAAGCAAGGTAGCTCTCTCCACCTTCTCTCATGCATAATTGTGTGCTTACATTGTCTTTGAATGTATGTATGTATGTTTTAAGGTATAAAAATTATTTTAGCATGAGCTTTTATTCTATGGTAACATGATGATGTTTTATGTACTTGCTTTGGTTTTCTTGAGTGTGGAAAAGCCAAAAACCCTCTAGCCATGGTGAAGATAAGCCAAAAACCCTTAAAATTAGTTGAGACAAAGTAAAGAGCCTTCCAAGAGTGAGGTTGACTCCCAATAGTGAGGTTGTGTCAAAACCTCTTAGAAAAAATGGGTAAGGCAAGTCCAAAATCCATAAGTAAATGGGTGATACTTGGCAAGCCTATGTATGCTATAAATGATGTGTTCAAATGCCAAGGATGTTTCATGAATGCTCACATGTGTTAATATGATCATGCATGCATTTTCAAGGCTTGTATTGCATACTTTATGTGTGATTGAAAGGGAGATGAGCTATTAGGATTCTTTGAATCTCATTCCCTCTTCTCCAATGTCTTAACATGCTAGGTGGAGTAATTGAGCAAGGTAATAGAAGCCACCAAGCTTAGAAAAAGGAGATTGACATCAAAGTGTATGAAAATGCCTAGTTTTGTCTTTCTTATAGCCATACACATG
Source organism: Erythrophleum ivorense (assembly GCA_026724425.1). Classification (NCBI taxonomy): domain Eukaryota; kingdom Viridiplantae; phylum Streptophyta; class Magnoliopsida; order Fabales; family Fabaceae; genus Erythrophleum; species Erythrophleum ivorense. Next base: position 11,606 of record JAIUCV010001391.1, read on the forward strand.
GCATGTGATGTAATCCTATGATGAAATTGTTATGTAATCATATGAGCATATGTAATTACCTAAATGTATAATATATGAATGAGATTTAATGCCAAATGTATGATATAGCATGGTTTGGGTATGGAATGGTAAGACTAGACATATGCATTCTTATGTATATCATAGAGTGGATGAGTGAGTTTGAGAAATTTGGGTTTTGGCACCTTTAAGACAAGTTTAAAATGTCATTTCAGTGCATTCCCATGTGCTCAAGTGGTCATGGTTGGCTTAGAGCTCAATTCGGACCATTTGGACCCTTTGTAAAGCTTGAAAATGACCATTTCACAACACAATGTCAAAATCTAACCAATTGAATGAATTTACCCATGAAATTTGGTACACATGTAGATATTATCCAACACTTTTTGGGAAGTTGAAGACTAGATTATTTGGAGCTCTATGGAATTAATTATGATGTTCCAAAGTTGTCATTCTTCTGTTGAACTGATATAGGAACTGTTCATATGGTTAGAAATTTGGGTTGTGTTATTCATCTATCAAATGATGTCCAATGCTTATGAAATTTTATAAAAATAAATTATACATGATAAGCTTTCCATATCCACTAAGATTACCCCAATTTAACCTTTGAATAGGGCAATATGAATTTTTGAAGTTGGAGATTAGTACCAAGGATAACAGCTGACCTCTGGTATTATTCCATCCATTTCTGGTACCTAACAGCATTTGTTGTTGTCTAGATTTATTTTTAACATAAATTAGATATCTATATCTTTTTAGAATGGTATAGTTTTCCTGATTTTAATTTTTTTAGAATTAGTTATGATTTTTCAAAGTTCAGGCATAGAATTTGGAAAACTCTGAGGCTGCATTAGTATGTTTTATGTGATTGCTCCCTTTGCTTGAGGTATGGACTATTTCTTGAGCTTGTTATGAGTTACAATTGTGTATTTAAATGTGAGAATGAGATGGATGAATCCATATGACCCATAGGATATTGAGAGAAAATTTTTACTGTGGCAAAATGTCTCTTGATTCATGATTTCCTATGCCATTATATTGCTTCCCATAGATTTAGCTTGATGATGAGGCATGGGAATTGCATAAGTTGAGTCTTAGAATTATGGTGTTACATTTATTGGTATCAAAGCAAAGTTCCAGGCTCTCTCAGATTGGATTTGACTTGAAGATGTAGCAATAGGGCTATGTAAAGGCTTGTATAGATATGTAAAGCCTTGTATGAGACATTTTCGGGTGTATGAAGATAGTTTGTGGCTATGTTCATAATAAGTAAATTGTAGAATAGTCTTGGAGTAGATAGTGGACATTAGGAAAGGGTGTCCTTTAGGATGGTTTGAGTGGAATTAAGGGATTCGATGGCTAGAGCTCTATAAGATATGATGGCTCGCTAGGATCAGTAGCAAGCCCTAGGTATGAACAATGAGAAATGACCTTGTTGATATGAAGAGGCTTGCTAGAAAAAGTAGGTGAGGCCTAATTCTCCTGATGGTCATACTCATACTATTCTGAGATGTCTTGCATAATGCAGAGACAAGTAGTGATGTAGTGCAGTGTGAGATGAGACTACAACTGCACAGGACTAGTTTAAATAGGAAGTGAGGAAAAGAAAGCTACACCCTAGCCATGATAGCCAAATGTCTAGATGAGTTTTAGATCCCAAAAGGTTAATTCCCTTAAGCTAGAGGTTAAGTTACAAGCTACACCCCTTAGAGCATAATAGCCTAGAGGTGACAACTGGTTATGCGTAAATGAAGTAAGAGGTTCTAACTTTGATGACAGACTGAATGTAGAGACTATGAAGCTTAGGTTTTGTAGCTAAAGATGAAGTTTCCAATTCATGAAGAACTAAGCCAATCAGAGGCTATTAGTTGCGGCCAATTAACTGCTTAGTCATGGCCAATTATTCCATGAAGTAGTGAGGCAATCCAGAGAATTCCTCGCCGTGGCCAATTAAAAAGCTAGCCACGGCCAATACTTAGACAGGAAAGTAGGGTAAACTCGAGGCTAATTAGCCACAGTGAATGATGTGCTAGCCGCGATGAATGGTAGTATAAAATGCCTTATTGGTCATATTCGGGCCAACCTATGAATTGAGCTACCATGGGGTTAATCGACGTATAGAGAGCGGGAACCCCTAGTACAAGTAAAGAAAGAGAGTGGTAAATGGTCATAGAAGATTAGTAAGAAATCAATGGGCCTAGCAGTTGAGACTGAGAAAGAGCTCAACGTTAGAGAAAGTTAGACATAGAAACAATAAGGTTGTTGAGACCCACCTTTAAGGTGTTGACTCCAACCTAGGGTGCTACTCTGCAAGACACTGAATGACATAATGTTAATGTAGCCTTAAAAATTATGTAAGGTAAGGCTACTAGTAGCAAGGAATATAATTAGTGCCCTAGAAGGGTGCCCCTCATAGGCAATGCTTAGAGGTGAGTATGAGTAGCCTAGTGACAGAGGCGTAGAAGAGAGTGAGGATAGTTTAGAAAGTACTAAGTTATAAGCTACAAATCCGATGAGATAAGTAGCCCAGGCTGAGTATAAACTAAAGCCTAAGGGAAGTGACCAATAGCATCGTCTAGGTGAGATGTATAAAAAGAGAAATTAATTTAACTAAAGGCTTAGTGAAAATTCTCCCTGGATCGAGAAAGGAAAGACAAGACATCCTGAGTTAGGGAGACTACTCAGTAGTGGTTAGCAAATTCCCTAAGATAGACCCCCCTTGAACTATAGAGTATAGTGATAAAGGAAGGGAGGAAGAGCTGAGACACTAGCCAAAAAAGAGATGCCCTCACTTTAGTAATGATTAAATGAATAGACTGAGCACCGAAAAGTAAATAGATAGGGGTCTTATAGTCAGTCAAACGAGCTCCCTAATATAAGAATGATATAGGGTTAAGGCCCATAAGTGATTAAAGCACCTATTAGAGCATAAGTCTTTAGTAAGGTAGGATTCGGACATTGAAAGTACATGTCCTAGATTGGGTTAGTAAAGCCCTAAAATCTGTATACTATGCTTCTGGGGATGAGACTAAAGAGATTAAACAGAGAGAAAGCCTAGCTCTAATCTAAACATAGAAATGAGTTAAGACAGACAGTTAGTGCTTTAGTATCCTCAGGGAAGCTCAAGGGAGCTAAAGACTGCCTGAGAATGTGAGTCTTGCATTAAGTAGAGAAAAGGTGTAAGCCGAGAGTGCCATAGAATGTAATTCCTAAGATTACATGAAATAGAATTCTTCTTACCAAGGGACAGTCTAATTAAGAGTAAAGTAAGAGTATAAGAGAGAGTAGACCCCCTTGATGTTAGAGAGAGTGAACAAGTGGAGGAACCCTAAGAAAATGCAGGTGCTCTTCAGCATAAAGAAACCCGAACTAGTAATAGAGATAACCAGTAGTAGAGTATCCTTTTTCCTAAGTAAAAGGATAGGAAAGGTAAAAAGAAAGAGAAAATATGACATTATTCAAGCCGAGGACATAATAGATTGAGAACAAATATCCAGTTAATGTGTTTGAGTACTTAAGAAAGTACACTTATCCTTGGCATAGATGCCCTTCTAGTATGACAGTGCCCAAAGTAAAAAGAATGGGACAATGTAAAGTGATCTCAGGATGAAGTAGAGAAAGAATCATATTTTCCCCGAGTATCCTACGAGAATATGGCAAATAAAGAAATGTATGAGAGGGATACTTTAGATTATTGGAAAACTTGTGGCGATAGTGGCTTTGCGCTCAGTCATGAGGTGCCCATGTATTAGTGTTTGATGTTATGGTTTGCTTTCAATAATGGTTACATGACATTGGATCTGGCCAACCCAGTAGTAATGTGACTTGAGTGTATAGCAAACGATGGCATCAATCACTAAAGTGTCCTAATAATCAAAAGGTATTTTAGTTAGTTTAAGAATGAGATGAGTTAGAAAAGAGAGGTAAAGGAATTCCAGTAATATCAGAATAATGAGAAAAGCATGCAAAAAGGAATCCCTAAAATAGTAATATAGAAAAGAACGTACTAATAGTAAGGAATGTTCAGATTTAGATAACACCAGTTTAGTATGCATATCCTAAGTCCCTTATAGTACATATAAATGAAATGAGAAGGGACCAGTGTATAGCCTCTCTCTTGCCAAAGATGTAAGCCACACTTAATGTGTGAGATGCTCTAGTGCCAAGGCACTTAAAAGCAGAACGTGGGTATAGTTAGAAACTGCAGGATATGAGAGGAAGGTTAGAATGAGTACACGGAAAGTAAGTCAATAGAGTAAGAAAAGAAAGCCTAAGAAAAAAAGCGCTGAAGTGGGAACCTAAAGATCCCGTGATGAGTGATGAACAAAAGTTAAAATGCTCCTGAGCATCAATATGATAGGATCCTAGGGAATTAGATGACACAGAACCCACTTCGCACGAAGAGCATGATGTACCTCTAAGTTTAGCCTTAGTTATTATGAGCGATGGTTACCAAATTTAGTGAGTATGTGTTTGCTATCAAATACAGTAATCTTAGCCTTTGATGTCACCTAGAGATGGATCGCAGTAGATTCTAGTATAGCATAATGGGTTGCAGTAGACCCTAGTAGGGCTTTGAGAGGTGGCAGTAGACCTAGGGTTGTAGTAAATCCCACTGAGTTACAGACAGCCCCAGTCACAGTATGATAGTTCTTTAGTGAGATGACGGCCCGAGATAATTTTTACAAAGCAACTAGTCTTAAAGACTAGCACAGTTTTAATTAGCTTTTATCTCAGAGACTAAAGACCTCTTAAGTCTAGTAGACAGTTACCACAAAGATATGAAGGCTTTACTCAGACAATTAGACCACTAACTAGTTCTCTTGAGAGATGAGCATAGTGCATAGGATGAGGAAATCAAAAAATAGTTTTCCAGAGTTAGAATCAGATGAACCACTAACTAGCAGATGTTAGCCCTGAAAGCAAGAAAATAGTTTTCCAGAGTTAGAATCAGATGAACCACTACCTAGCAGATGTTAGCCCTGACCAAGGGATAGAGAGATCCCTATATGCTAGATTATGTATTTAAAAAGGGATCAAGTGTAGTTTTTAAATGAGGTAAGTGGTACAGTATGTCTCCAGTGAGCAAAGTGGTGAGAATAGTTAGCATCCCACCAGAATTTAGCTGTAGTTAGTGGTAGTAGCTCTTTGATGATAGTGTGAGGAACATATGTTAGGCTTATCAGTATTGAGATGAAGGACTATAAAATGCCCACTTCCAAGTGAGCATAGAGAGTAAGAAAAAATCTCAGCCTAAAGAGACAAACATAGTAGTAAATAGAGAAACTGGGATTATTGAAAGTGAAAAACGCCTCAAAAGAGCTATAATCCCAGTAAGCAACTGAGATATGAGGCCTGTGATAAAAATAAAAATGAATTATAATCATGGGATGAGCTAGCAAGAAAGAACACAGAGATAGACAGTGAACAATATATTTTAAATCATTAAGTAGAAAAAAATCTCTAATGGGTTAAGATTTGATATGAAATAAATTACCTCCCGAGATATGTGAATGAGTCCACTTAAAAGAATGTTAACCCCTGCGAACAGGTTAACATTAACTTGATATGATTAGTAAGCTCTCCTAGGATAGGCCTCCAAAGTCAGAAACTTTTTTCCCTTATGAGAAGAACTAGCTAGTATCTTATAATAATAGAACCCTTATTAAGAGCTAGTAATGAAAATTTCTTAGCTGAGTGAAAACTTAAAGGAGTGAAATCACTGAGAGAAACGCATAAAGCCAGAAAGAAGGGGAAGAAAAGAGTAGTTAGTTAGAAAAAAAAGAGTAAGAGGAAAGGTATACCCTAAATTTTAAGGACAATTTATTTAAGGGGGGAGAAATGTAGGCCCTATTTGATTTAATTCTGTAGAACAATTTTTTTGTTTTCAAGAACAAAAAAACAAAAAAACCTGTTTGATAATGTGTTTTTAATGAAGTGTTTTGTAAAACAAAAAATCAAAATTTTGTTTTCAAAAACAGAAAACTCAGAACACTTTTTAAGTGTTCTATAATTTTTGTTCTACAGAATCAAGTAAAAAACAGAAAATAATTACTTTTCAAAATAATGATTCAAACAGATTTTTTAATTTTTTTGTTCTCAAAATTTTGTTCTTTAAAACATCTGTTTTGAAAACATTAAAACAAAAACAATTTCAAACAGGCCCGTAATATCTAGTTCTCTGAAAACGAGAGAAAATGTAAGAAACGTAACGTATAATTTCTCCATTAACGTATGAAAATTCACTGAATACAAAAGGAAGTCCTTTGAAATAACTTAGTTAAGGTCCTAAAAAATTTGGGAAGCATTCTAAACTCTTAAAAATGAGAATCCCAAGTTCAGAAGGAAAGAAGAACAGAGCAAGAATAAAGAAACAAAATGTAACAAAAGGTTAATGAAACGTAAGGGCATTTTCTTCATTTTGAGAAAATCTTGAAATTCTCACAAGAGGGCTTTTTAAATGAAAATTTTAAGTTCTCCAGGGTTTTCAAAGGCCCTAAAAACCATAGGAAGCCTTGGGATAGCTAAAGCCCTTTCGGCGGACGTTTGCCAACGTCAGTTGACTCGAACTTTGACCAGTTCATTCAAGAAAGTTTTAAATCTAATTTGGATGAAACCAAAGGCATTTTATGAATTAGAGGATCTAAATATTATGATGGAAAGGATGGTTCTTAAAAAGGAGTTAAGATGAGCCTAAACGAAGCAGAAAGGCGCGTAGGGGCAAAATGGTCATTTTGAAATATTGTAAAAGAGGTTTCTTCAGTAAGATTACACCTCATCACCTTCTCCAAGCTTCCATTGGCAGAAAAATGGGCAGCCATGGTGTGACATTAAAAAAGGAGAGGGAGAAGAAGTTTCAGCTTTCGTTTAGGTAAGTAAACGACCTCGTTTCATTCCGCGCTCGTTAGGAAAGTTGTTCCTCTCTCTAAGAGCTCTTTAATGATGGTTTTCTTTTCTTGAAAACTTGAAAATTCAGATCTAACCCAAGCCAAAAAGGAACTCTTTTCAAGAAATCAATCGGTGAAAAATAATCTACGTGAAGAGAGCTCCATTCTAAGGTAAGGCTTCACTTGAAACACTTGCAAAATCTTGTTTCTAAGCCATTTAATCTTTGGTCTAGAGAGAGAAAGTGAGGAGGAGAGTTTTTCTTTGTTGTTCTTGATGGAACCAAAGGTTATGGAGTGTGAGAATTAAGAATATACACTATAATTGAAAAGGGAGCTTTAGAACGCAAGTTATGGAATTTAGGATTTTGATTGCACCCTTAAACTCTACCATGAACCCTAGCCATATTTTATGATGTTTAAATGTTCATATGAGGTCCTAAGACACCAAGAGAGCTTCCTACATGATTCTCCCATCAAAGGAAGCAAAGAAACTTCAAGGATGCCAAGAAGAGTATATGCTTTGGCCTAGAGTAGAAATGGCACCTAGGGGTAGTTTTAATTTGTTCTAAGTATATTTTTGAGTCATGTATGATGGGAGAGTATGAGAGGAAGCCTTGGGAAAAATTTAAAAACCATAGATAGTGAGATGGCTTTATATGTTCCATATTATGGCTTAAAGAAGCAACACAAAATTAGGCTCTTTGATTTGAATGTGTAATGACTCCAAGAGGTTTCAATGGAGTTAAGAATCATAAATGAATAGAAGGAATGGAGCCAAGATGATGTTTTCTTAAAGTTGCTTCATTAAGTGCATTATGAAACCATAAAAGAGCCTTATGAGTCACCTAGCATTTCTTGTGAATGTATAGCCTTAGAATTTGATTCAAGAGTATAATTAGCTTTCATATGATGTGTTTAGGGCAAGAGAAATGATCTTCACCTCCTTGGGTGTATGAGGTCAAGGGAGAGGACTCAAGGTTCAAAGAAAAAGTGTCTGAATGCAAGCAAGGTTGCTCTCTCCACCTTCTCTCATGCATAAATGTGTGCTTAGATTATCTTTGAATATGTGTATGTATGTTTGCTATGAAGAGTATTTTAGCATGAGCTTTTATTCCATAGTATCATAATGATGTTTTATGCATGCAAATGATATTTTATGTGCTTGCCTTGGTTTGCTTCAGTGTGAAGAAGCCAAAAAACCTCTAGTCATGGTGAGGATGATCCAAGAACCTTTAAAATTGGTTGAGACAAAGTAAAGAGTCTTCCAAGAGTGAGGTTAACTCCCAAGAGTGAGGTTGAGTCAAAAGCTCTTAGAGAAAATGGGTGAGGCAAGTCCAAAATTCATAAGTGAATGGGTGAGGCTAATCCATTTACTTGGCAAGGTTATGTATGCTATAACATGATGTGTTCAAATGCCAAGGATATTTCATGAATGCTCACATGTGTTAATATGATCATGCATGCATTTTCAAGGCTTGTATTGTATACTTTATGTGTGATTGAAAGGGAGATGAGCTATTGGGAATCTTTGAATCTCATTCCCTCCTCTCCAATGTCTTAACATACTAGGTGGAGCAATTGAGTAAGGTAATGGAAGCCACTAAGCCTAGAAGAAGGAGATTGACATTAAAGTGTATGAAAATGCCTAGTTTTGTCTCTCTTGTAGCCATACACATGGCATATGATGTAATCTCATGATGAAATTGTTATGTAGTCATATGAGCATATGTAATTGCCTAAATATATGATGTATGAATGAGATTTGATACCAAATGATTGATATAGCATGGTTTGGGTATGGAATGACAAGACTAGACATATGCATTCTTGTGTATATCATGGGGTGGATGAGTGAGTTTGAGAAATCTGGATTTTTGTACCTTTGATGAGATAAGATTAAAATGTCATTTTGGTGCATTCCCACATGCACAAGTGGTCATGGTTGCCTTAGAGCTCAATTTGGACCATTTGGACCCTTTGTAAAGCTTGAAAATACCCATTTCACAATCCATTGTCAAAATCTGACCAAATGATTGAATTTGTCCAGGAAATTTGCACACATGTAGATCTTATCTAGATATTTTTAGGAAGACAAATACCAGATTATTTAGAGTTTTGTGGAATTAATTATGATTTTTCAAATTTGGCATTTTTCTGTTATTTTGATGCAAACACTGTTCATATGGTCAATTTCTTGTGCTCTATCATTCATGGGCCAATGATGTCCAATACTTATGAAATTTTATATGCATAAACTAGACATTATAAAATTTCCATGGCCATTGAGATTACCCCAATTGGACTCTAATCAGGGAGATATGAATTTTTGAAGTTAGAGATCAATACTAGGGACGACAGTTGACCTCTGATACTGTTCCATTAGTTTCTGGTGCATAGCAGCCTTTGTTGTGGTCTAAATTTATTTTTATCATAACGCAAATATCTGTAGATTTCCAAAATGGTATAGTGTGCCTAATTTCAATTTTTCTAAAATTAGTTATAATTTTTCAAAGTTCAGGCACAAAATCTGGAAAATTGATATGAGGCTGCACTAGTATGTTTTGTGTGATTGCTCCCTTTGCTTGAGGTATGGACTATTTCTTGAGCTTGTTATGAGTTGAAATTGTGTATTTAAATGTGAGAATGAGATGGATGAATCCATATGATCCACAGGATACTGAGAGAAAATTTTTACCATGGGGAAATGTATCTTGATTCATGATTTCCTATGCCATTATGTTGTTTCCCATAGAATTAGCTTGATGATGAGGCATTGAAATTGCATGAGTTGAGTCTTAGAATTATGGTGTTACACCGTGACTAATTAGCCTTGGGCTCACCCTAGTTTCCTTTCTAAGTATTGGTTGCAACTAACTTCTTAATTGGTCATGGCGAGAAATTCTCTGGATTACCTCGTTGCTTGATGGAATAATTAGTCATGGCTAAGCAATTAATTGGCCATAACTAATGGCCTTTGATTGGCTTGCTTCTTCATGAATTGGAGCTTCACCTTTAGCTACAAATTCAAGCCTCATTGTTTCTATATCTAGCTCGTTATCAAGCTAGAGGGTTTCCCCTCTTGCTTCATTCATGTATAACTAACTGCACCTTCAGGCTGTCAGGGCTCTATGGGGTGCAACTTATAACTCACTTCTAACTTAAGGGAATTAACCTTTCAAACTCTAGGACTCATCTAGACATTTGTGTGTTGTGCCTAGTGGGTAATTCTTTTTCTCACTTCCCTTCTAAACTAATCCCGTGCAGCCGTAGTCTCATCTCATACCGCACTACATCCTACTTGTCTCTGGATTACAATAAACACCTTAGAATGGTCTGAGTATGACCACCAGGGGAATTAGGTCTTACATACTCTCTCTAGCAAGCCTTTTTATATCAACACGATCATTTCTTGTCATTTATATCTAGGGCTTGCTATCATATCTCATAGAGCTCTAGCCATCAGATCCCTTAGCTCTGCTCAAGCTATTCTAGAGGCTAACCTTTCTTGATGTTCACTAACCACTCCAAGACCATTCTACAACTCACTTATCATAAACATAGCCACAAAGTATCTTTACACACCTAAAATGTCTCATACAAAGCTTTACATAACCATATAAGCCCTTTACATAGCCTTGTTGCCACATCCTCAAGCCAAATTCAATTTGAGAGAGCCTAGAACTTTGCTCTAATGCCAATAAATGTAACACCATAGATTTTTAGCTTTGTGTCATGCTAATTTTAAGTCGCATACCAAGCATTACATAGGGAAACAAGAAAAATGGCATTATAATATTGAGTTTTCTTGCATTGCGCTATGCATAAATGTTTCTTTTAGAGTCCCGTGGGCCATATGGACTCATGTATCACATTCTCATATTTAATTACATAGATACAATTCAAATCCATCACCAAAAGTAGCCTAGAACTCGTGCAAGTGCAAGAAACACATAAAATTCCATAGTGTAGCCTCGACTAGAATTGCATTTTTTCTATCACAAACTTGAAAAATTATAACTAATTCTAGAAAAATTGAAATCATGCATTCTTTACCATTCTAGAAAGCTACAAATGTCTACTTTATAATAAAAATAATTCCAAGTCATGAAAAATCAATTAGAAGATGTTTGAAATTTGAAAAGTACCCAAGGTCTCAGTTATCTGGGCTACTATCACAGCTTATTGTCATAAATTTTAGAAATTTATAACTAATTTCAAAAAAATTAAAGTTATGCAAATTTGGTCAATCTAAGAAGCTACAAATGTTAAATGTAAGCGAAAAATATCACCAGACCATGCTAAGACCATCTGGGAACTGAATTATGATGTACCAATACCAAAGGTCTAGTGGCTCTATTGGTACTAATAGTAAATTTCAAAAATTCATAACTCTCTGCTCAGACCTCCAAATGAGATGATCTTGGTGACCATAGAAATCTTATAACCTCTAGTTTATGACTGTAAAATTTCACAAGAATTGGACACCATTTGACTATCGAATGACATAGAACACAAAATTGACCATATGAATAGTACATGCACCAGAACAATAGAAAAATTCCAACTTTGAAAATTCATAATAAATTCTATAGAACTCCAATTTTTCTGCACTTTAGCTTCCCAGAAAGCTTTCAAGTGTGTAATTATGTGTTGTTTATAGTGTTTAGGCCAAGAGAGCACCAACCCACCTAGGTGTGCTTATGAAGTCGAAAAGAAGGAAGGATAAGACAAGTAAAGCTTGCATCAAGTTAAAAGGTAGCTCTCCACCTCATTCTCCTTGCATTGTTATGTGCATATGTATGTCTTTGTGTGTTTGTGTATGCTCTTGTGGCTTGAGAACATGCCACTTGATGCCTTGGCATGACATTGGTACCAATGTGTCTTCTTGAATGGCTTTGGTTATGGAAATGGCTCATAAGGGTGAGGTGATGCCAAAAGTCCCTTAATGAAGGTGAGGAGATGCCAAAAGTCTCATGGCATAGGTGAGACAAGGTGAAAAGTCTCTTAGAGGGTGAAGCCAAGTCAAAAGTCCCTAGACCAAGAGTGAGGTAAATCTAAAAGTTCTAGAAATGGGGTGAAGCAAAACCAAAAGTCTCTGGAGCATGTTCTTGGCTTGAATGTGAATAAGTGGCATGGAAATTGTGACCTTACATACTTTATGGTTGCCAAACCTTCCATACATATGCTTTGATGTGTATATTCCTTGAATGTATGTGTGAATGGGTGTGTGAGTTATTGAGATTCAAGGAATCTCACTCCCCTTCCCTCCATTATCTTTAAATGCCTAGGTGATGTCTAAAAAGCAAGGAAGGCAAGCCAAGAGTATTGACAAGTCATACTTTGTCTATTATGTAGCTTGTTATGTATTTGAATACCAAAGTTACTTTGTACATATTATCTTTTAGATGTAAGCTCATGGACAAATGTAATATGATGCATGACTCTTTTATAGACCATATGTGGCATGAAATCCATGGAAATGGGAATTTTGGCTTCTTGATGGCTTAATGTATTAGTGCATTAATGGAAGTGGAATGGCCAAATTAAGATGCATAAGGTTTGGGACTACTTGGACAATTCATACAAGTCATAACCATGCTCTTAAACTTGCCCAAGAGGTGCCAAACTCAAAGGAAAGCCATTTGGACTAAAGTGATACCTTATGAGAAGCAAAATTGGCCATTTTAGTGAGCTATATCACTTTTTGTCCAAATGAGCTCTTCTTGGTCTAAATTTTGGCATGTATCTAGAGCTTGTTGAGAGATTTTTGAGAAGATAAAGTGCATAATTTTTGGAGGTCTATGGAATATTTGGTGAATTTTTAAAGTTAAAATTTTTTCTAGTTTTAGTTCAGTGCACTGTTCATTCTGGTCCAAAATGAAACTATGTCACTCATGAGGCAAACGATGTCTAATTCCCACAAACTTTTACAAAGAGAAACTAGACTTTTCCAATGACATATGCCAATTGCAAGCATCTCATTTGGATGTCTATATAGGGAGATATTAATTTTTGAAATTACTATCCAGTATATAGGGTCTGAATGTTCTTGGATTAGTCTAAAGTTATTTTTTCCCTCTAGCTAACATCTTTAGCTTTCTATAATGGTATCATTTGCATTGATTGGATTTTTTTGGAATTAATTGGACATTTTCAAAATTTATGATAGTAAACTATATCAGTATCAAGTGACAGTTGGACCTTTGTGGCTATTTCATTATCAAACATCGTCCAAATAAGATTTTTGTGGCTAAGAATTATTTTTATGTAAATTTGACATCTAGATCTTTCCAGAAAGCTATGATTTGTTGATTTTGATTTTTCTACATTTAGTTATAATTTTTCAAAATTGCCTCTGAAATCTACATTATGTTGTTTGGGGAGATAAAGTGAAAATCTAGGGTTTTTACCTCAAGGTCCATGGATTGTGTGACATTTTGAGTTATGTATGAATTGTATAAGTAATAAATGACTAGAGAATATTGTTGGATAGTCCACGGGGCCCACACAGTGCGAATTGAAGAAATTGAACCTCGATGTAACACAATATTTCATTCTTTCTCATGCATTTTCACTAAGAATGTGTACAATTGCTATGAATAGGAGAGTAACATGGTAGAAAATATATGGTGTTAAAATTAAGGTATGAAACCATGTAGGATTTCTATATTTCTTTGTTCTTCCACTACTCCATGATTTCAACAAGCCATAGAACCATATGAAGGCAATGTGTTTTGCATGGAAACAAGATAGAACTAAGGGTTTTAAAGTATAAAAAACAAGAATATGTAATCGGAAGCAATTAAAAACCTATAGATTTTAATATATGGTAGGGTTTTAAGTGAACCACAGAATATTTGGAACCATAAAAGAGTATTTTAAGCTATATGAAACCACAATTAAGCTAAAGAAAAGCTAAAGAATATAGTCATGCATCAAAATCCATGAAGGAAGTAAGAAAACTTCCAATGGCCCTTCCTTGAAGTGTGTATCAGCCAAGGTGTGAATGAAGTAGCTAGGAAAAGTTTCTTTGAGTTCCAAGGATTTAAGAGACTTAAATCAGGGGAATAAATAATTATGGAACCAATTGATTGAATTTAGAAGCCCTAGAATGAAAGTTAAAATTTTAGGGCCTAAAATGTGGTGAAAAGACAAGTTGGCTTTAGACCCCCCTAGCTAAAGATATGATGGCTCAAATAAGTTCCATTAAGGTCATGTGTCTTGTAGCCTATGGGAAATTGGGACCTAGATGAAGAAAAATGGAAGTTGCTTCCTAATGAGCCTAAATTGACCTTAAAACACAAGTTAGACTAAAGCAAGGATAAGTGTTAGTAATAAGGCTTTAAATGGATTTAAATGGGCTAATTTGTATTATGGATTGATGCTTGTAGGCCAAACTAACCCAAATATACCACATTGTGGGTGTCAAGTGGTGGAAAACCAAGGTAAAGAACAAGAACAAGGGGCTGGTGACAATTTGAGCCTCCATCAAGCCAAGGTAGCTTTCTCTCCACTTCTTACATGCAATTAGCGCTTGAATGAGTTGATATGCTTGTGTGTATAATGCTTGATGCTTCCATGAAATATGATCCATTATATTTTCATATGAGCTTTATGAGCACCTTATGTTTATAACAAGTTTATGCGATGGCTCCTAGCTCCCTAAGGCATGGAATTAAGCGCAGTAGCTCTTCATTGGCTTTGAGTTGATATTGGTAGAGCCTAGGTAGTTTTATGATATTGCCATGGCTAGAAATGAATGAGTTTTCATGTTATATGGTGCATATGAATTACATAATGCATGTGCATAGTATTATTGCACCACATACATTGCATTCACTCATGGCATTCTTGTTTGCATTGAATTGGATAAGTTTATGCTACTAAGACTCTCCCTGAATCTCACCCCATGCTCCCACTAACATTTTTAGGTACCTCAGCTAGAGAGGTATTATAACATAGGAATTTATGTGTTATGGAGTTTATAATGTAAATAGTCTAACTCTTGCAAGTGTTTATGTATAACTAGACAATTATGTATAGATGATGGTTACTTATGTATTTAATAATGTTTATGAATGGAACCAAGTATCTGACTAAGAGAACATGTATATTGGTTATGTGAATGTATAATTTGGCAATAAATGGCTAAGATGATGTATGGAATGCTATTGAAAAGCATGTGTTAGCTAGGTGCCAAAGGGTTAAATTTTGATCTAATTCTTTTGGTATAATATGGAATAGTTAGAATGCTATTTAGGACGATTGAAACTTGCTTCAAGTGGAATAATTCCATTTGGATGCCAAATGGCCTAAAATAATACTAATGTTAGGCATAAAAAGACCCTAAACAACTTCTATACCCAAAGTGGCCCAAATGACCTAGTTGGAGTTTGAGATTTGGCATGCATATAGACCCTTAAAAGAGCTTTCTAACAAGCTAAAATTCATAATTTTTGGAGGTCAACATAATATTCTACAAACTTTCAAAGTTCAAAAATTTATGCAGAGAAGTCTGTAGTACTATTCATATGGTCAATTTTGGTTTTTAGTGGATTTGAAGGGCCAAATGAACTTAATACTCATGAAATTTTATAAACATATAATTAGCATTATAAGCTTTCTAAGGCTACTGAGTTTATATAAAAAGGATTTGTATAGAGGAAGTTTTAAATTTTTGAAGTTAAGGGTCTGATTATGTATAACACCAGATATAGGTAGGATCCATTTTACATTACAATTAGCTATAAGGGTTCATTCTTATAAATTAAGTACTTTTAGCAGCGGAATTTACCATCATTAAAAACCAAACTCATTAATTGCCAAATGGACCATGTGAGCTTACCAAACTTATTTTTCATTCTTAATACATTTTTTTAAGTAGAATTATCACAAATTGAAGCTCACAATTCAGGTCCAAGCCATAGAACTCGAAATGCACATCACACTTGCCATTTCCATGAAACTCTATATTTTGATATGAATTTTGAAAAATCATAATTAATTTTTTTTTTAAAAAAGAAAAATCATACAAATTATATCATTCTAGAAAGCTATAGATGTCCTTTGACTACCAAAAAAATTTCAAATCAAAACAACTAAGTTTGCCCCACAAAACCTAATGGAACAATAACACTGGTTTAGGGGCATCTTACAACTAACATCAAACTTCAAAAATGTATATTTCTCTCAATACAGATCCAAATGAGTTGCCCTTAATGGCTATAGAAAGCTCAAGATAAGACCTAGTTTTCTTAAAAAAATTCAAGGGCATATGAGTTCATTTGGCCTATAAAATCCATTGCATATCAGAGGCTACTACTATACTCAATCAACACTAGACCTCTAACTTCAAAAATTCATAACTCTTTCTATACAACTCCTTTTCATGCAAACTTAGTAGCCTTAGAAAGCTTATAATGTTAGCTATATGCCTATAAAATTTCATGGGTATTAGACTTCATTTGTGCCATAAATGACATAGAAATGTAAACTAATCATATGAATAGTAATCTTGACAATTCTACATAATTTGGCAAATTTTGAAAAATATAATAAACTCTCTAGAGCTCCAAATTGGATGTCCTTTGGCTTTGTGAAAATCTATTAATGAGACCTATTTGATTGCCAAATTTCATGCTAAAATTCTTCCATTTGGTCAATTTGTGGTTCAATTCAAGAATACGGTCATTTTAGGGGTCCAATTGGTTCAAAAGGTGCCAAATGACCTTCCATAGCCAATTGAGCACATCCAAGAGCATGAATACAACATAAGGAAGCATTCTAAATGATCTAAATTATCATTCATTTCAAAACCACTATCCTAGTTGTCATTATACACATGTACATGAAGGCTCTAGAATGTCAAACTTATACATAAACATTCATTTGGTTCCAAATTCCATTCATACATGATATTCTTATACTTTTATACATGCACAAAGGTCAACATCTTATATACATCATGTAGTTACATACTTTGACATCTATATGTGGGGGAAGAGTGAGTTCTTTACCCTTTCAAACATACATAAATGATGCATTTACATGTCAAAGAATGCATGCATGCAATAAAAGCTTCTCATAAACATACATAGATCAATTTCCTTATATATGAACTCATATATAACAAACATAGGCTCTAGGGGATGTTGGTGTAGCCTCACCCAATTATCTTAGGACTTTTGACTTAACCTCACTCCTTGTTGAGACTTTTGGCTTTGTCTCACCCATTCTTAGGGACTTTTAGCTCATCTTTACCCATGCTAAGAGACTTTTAGCATAACCATACCCATTCAAGCCACTTTGCATTCAAAAATCAATTTCAAGAAGCATAATGGTATCATATTTGTAATCAATAGCTAGAAACATATCTCATAATTCAACAAACAAACAAGCATCCAATGACAAGCAAACATCTAGGAAATGCATGAAGAAAGGTTAGAGAGCTACCTTGAAGCAAGAACACAAAATTTTTCCCTTGGTTACTCCTTCCCCTTTTTAACCACACACATACAACTAGGTAGGGCTTGATTCTCTTAGCCTAGACACATCAAATCAGCCATAATTACATCATTGGAGCAAGTTCTAACTTCACACAAACTCTATGCATGCTTACTTTGTCTAATGCCACCAATATGGTTCCATAAAAGGGCACAAGGAAGCAACCCCTAGAATTCATGATCTTGGCCCCAATTTCACCTTCAATCTAAGTTTCTTGACTTCTTTTAGACTTATTAGAGTCACCATAAGTTCGATTCAAGGGGCCAAATACTAGGTTGCTTCTTTATGTCCATAAAGGGGTCTAAACTTCCATCTTAAAAACCATGGTTTCTAAATTCAAACCAATGGTTCCCTTGATGTTTACTAATCATATCTAGGTCATTTCCATCCTTGGAATTAATTATAACTCTCCTTAGGTGCCTAAACCTTGCTTTGGTTGAGACATGCTACATGGTGAGCATTCATGGAGTTTGTTTAATTTTCTTCAGGGAATTGGCACTTGTGAAGCTTCCTAGATGTCTTATGATCTCATACATACTCTTACATAGGCTAGATTATTATTAGAAAGATTCAAAATTGGCTAGGTGCACCAAAAACCCTAAGTCACATAACTTGATTTCTAAAGCTTCTCTTTTAAATCTAATTGTATATTCTTAATCCTAATGCTTGAAAACCCTTGTCTCTACCTTATTTTGGCTTGAATTCATTCCCATTGAATGGGCCTTCTGCTTGATGAAATTGTGCATGGAGGAAGCAACCAAGAAAAGCAAGAAAGTTATGGAAGTTTACCTTGATTTCAAAGCTTTTTTAAGGAGCTTTCACTTGGTTCTAGCTTCTCCTTCAAATTCTAACTTCCTCCTACTGAACTAACCCGAAATTAGTCATGAAAACCATGGGAGAAAAGAGGAGTGAGTGGCTCATCGTGCAACCCTCAAAATAATACTAGGTTGATAAAATATGTAGCTAATGGCACAACCTAGGTCATCTCCCTTGGAATTGGAGTTCAATGTTTAATTAAGTTTTTCAAATGTTAAAAGACTCTAAAAATTCCTAAACTAAGGGGGTTTTGATTTACTTAAACTATTTAAAATAAAATTGAATTAAAATTCCTAATTACTATATAATTATATGAATTATTGATGCGAAATCAAAGGGGTGGCCTAATCTTCACGACGTAGGTTAATGGATAGATGATGGTTCAAGACCCGACGGAAGCAAATAGCCAACTAACGTTATAAGAATGTTAACCTGCTACTTAGACAATGCGCCTAACCACGAACACAATAAACCAATCCACACAACGACACACTTGGATCGAAGCACGAATTGGGGGCTTTTGCGAACTTGAATCACTAACCTAAAGATAGGTTGACAAGACAAAGGTTTCACAAGAGAAAAGAAAAGATAAGATTCTCACAATTAGAGAAACACTCAATAATTCTACTACTTCCAATCTGATTCAAATGAAGGCAGAATACATATATTTATAGTGTAGCTCAAACCTATCTACTGGAAGAAAAGTAGGAAACTAACTACATAATCCTAACTGAAAGATCTAAAAAATAGGGATACAAAATCAAATCTTTTTAAAAACAGAAAAGGATAGATAATCAGCCTAATAGAAACTAATTAATACTAATGGGCTGGACATCTTGCATTTGAAGTACTATTCACGTCATCTATCTTCAATGGGCTCTTTAAGCATCAACCTGGGCTTGAATAAGCATGATTAAGGCTTCATTTGCTTCCTCAATGCATGCACTAACATTATGGGCTTCTAATTTAGCAAATTGAAGCCCAATTGCTCTTTGTAGACGTTTAACTCTTCCTCTTGTCATTGGGCCATCTATCATCAAGTCCTTCTCCACACGAGCATCCTTCCCCACATGAGTCTGGTTCATATCATCCTCCCCCTCTTGAAAAGGAGTCGTCCTCGACTCTTCAAAGTCTGCACCAAAATAAGGGGAAAGGTCAGAAACATTAAAAGTAGCACTTACACCATACTCACCTGGTAAATCTATCTTGTAGGCATTATCATTAATTCTTTCTAGCACGCGGAAAGGCCCATCCCCGCAAGGCATAAGTTTAGACTTTCTTTTGTCAGGAAACCTCTCTTTTCTAAGGTGCAACCAAACCAAATCTCCTGGTTCAAAGACAACCCTCTTTCGTCCCTTATTAGCACGTTCTACATATTGTTGAGTCATCCTCTCAATGTTTTGTTTTGCTTTCTCATGGATTTGCTTAACAAACTCAGCACGTTTTTGTCCATCCATATTGATTCTTTCCTGCAAAGGCAAAGGAGCTAAGTCAATGGGTGCAAGAGGATTAAAACCATATACAATCTCAAATGGTGAATATTTAGTAGTGGAATGAACAGCCCTATTGTATGCAAACTCGACATGTGGGAGACACTCCTCCCAATTCTTCAGGTTCTTTTTAACCATAGTTCATAACAAAGAAGATAGTGTTCTATTAACAACTTCAGTTTGTCCATCAGTTTGCGGATGACAAGTAGTAGAGAATAACAATTTAGTTCCAAACTTGCTCCACAAAGTCTTCCAAAAATAGCTTAGAAACTTAGCATCACGATCTGACACTATAGTCCTCGGAATCCCATGAAACCTCACAACTTCCTGAAAGAACAAATTAGCAATATTAGAAGCATCATTAACCTTATGACATGCAATGAAGTGTGCCATTTTAGAAAACCTGTCCACAACAACAAAAATAGAGTCCCTCCCCCTCTTAGACCTAGGTAATCCCACAATAAAATCCATGGAAACATCTTCCCAAGGTACACTAGGAATAGGGAGGGGAGTATACAGTCCATGGGGATTTAATTTAGATTTTGCTTTATGACATACAACGCATCTCCCCACAAACTTTTGAACATCCCTACGCATCTTAGGCCAATAAAAATGCTCATTCAAGATATCAAATGTTTTAACAATGCCAAAGTGTCCCATTAAACCTCCTGAATGTGCTTCCTTCATCAATAACATACGCAGAGAACAATTAGGAATGCAAAGCTTATCAACACGAAACAAGAATCCTTGATGCAAGTAAAATTTGTCCCAACCAACTCCAGGCTTGCAATAGTTAAAAGCTTCACCAAAATCAACATCATTTGTATATAATTCCTTGATGAACTCAAAACCAAGAACCTTAGAGTCTAACATGAAAAGAAGAACATACCTACGTGAAAGTGCATCAGCAACAATATTCTCCTTACCTTTCTTATGCTTAATCACATATGGGAAAGATTCAATGAATTCAACCCAACTAGTGTGTCTTCGATTCAATTTGTTTTGGCTCTTAATATGTTTTAGAGTCTCATGGTCAGAATGTATGACAAATTCTTTAGGCCACAAATAATGTTGCCAAGTTTCCAACACTCTAACTAAAGCATATAGCTCCTTATCATATGTAGGATAGTTAAGAGTAGGACCACTTAGCTTTTCGCTAAAATATGCAATGGGCTTACCTTCTTGCATGAGTACACCTCCTATGCCAATTCCATTAGCATCACATTCAACCTCAAAAATCTTACCAAAATCTGGAAGGACTAATAAAGGTGCATGTATGAGCCTCTCCTTGATGGTTTGGAAGGCTTTCTCTTGAGCTTCTCCCCACTTGAATGGAACATTCTTCTTTGTCATCACATTCAGCTCCTCTTGCTCTGTTCTTAAACTCAAAAACAGAGGCTTCTTGGAATTTCGTTCTCTTAATACCACATGATGCTTCTGCATGTTATAGCTACTTCTTTACTTTGCTTCTCACGTCCAGTTTCTTTGTTTTTCTGCTTCATGCAAAATCACGTTAAGCTTCTTCAATTCAGCGTCTTCCTTCTTCTCCTTTTTCTCGTAGCTCTTTCCTTTCCACGTAGCTTCTCTTCGTGCTCAACTGAACTCCAGCCCAGCTCGTTTTTCTCGTTCTGCCAGCTTTTCCACGTAATATATGCTCAGCTTCTTCATCTCTCAGCTCGTGCAGCAGCTTTTTTTTTCACCAGACCTCGTGGCCAGCTTCTTCTTCTTGCATGCACATACTTCTCTCCTTCTCTTACGCATCCAGCCCACGTTGCTCCTTCAGCGTCAGCTCGTTGCTTCTACAACCAATAGCTCGAGCTTCTCTTCTTATGTTTTTGTAGCATAGCTTCATGTGAAGGGGTGCAACGTGAGAGTTGTGCTGCATGTGTGAAGAGTATTGCTTCAACGTGAGTGAGCTGCCTTTCATCCAAAAATCCCTCTATCTAGTTGCAAAGTGTGGCTTCCTTCATGTAGTTTAGCTCTTGATTCAATCTTGAAGCTTCAATCATTTTCCAAATTAATTTCTATCCTTAAAATTCCCATTGTCCAACAAAATTCTGCACAAAAGAGTGGGAAAATTCAAATAGGAATTTTCACAAAATTATTTAAGCTAAATTTATGCATTAAAATCCAATAATTTGTAAATTAATTCCTAAAATGTAGAAAATGGCTATTAAAACAAAATTCCAATTAATTGGACCCCTAGAACCATATTTGGAACTAAAATGTCTAAATTAAGGAGAATAAAATGTATATAAATTATGCTTATCACTCTTTTGTATGAGTCAGTTTACTTATGCTATGTGTTGACGTGCATTTGGGCGGTGGTTAGAGGCACTTTATGTGCATGATACACTCAAGGAGTGTAAGGTAAGATTATATAGCACTTTGGTGCTAAAGGCACATGGGATGTGCTCATTTATCGACACTTCAGGGCTAGAGGCATGTGGGGGGTGCTCACTTACGGCACTTTGGTGCTAGGGGCATGCGGTGCATGCCACTTACCATATGATTTGATGAATTTCAACCACTAAATTGGCATCAAACTAGACTAAGTAGACTTTCTACCCAGAGGGTAAATAGGAGATCTTGATAGTAAGAATCCACCTAAAAAGAGAATAAAATGGTACATGTGTGCGTACAAGTGGTTGAGATACAGTCATCGTGGGTGATGAGTATGTGTATGGCCACAGAAAAGAATTTCCTGCTAATATTGAAGGCAAAGTATAATTCTGCCATCAGTAGTTTTATTGTCATGTATCATGTGTGGTGTGATTAAGGAATGAAGACAACATTGGGAATTCGAGATGCATTAGTATTTGCTCTAGTAGTAAAACTCCCTAATTTTGAAAGAAGACTCTCTAATCTAGAATAATAAACGTGAAAATGAATGAAAGGTGGTAGTAACGCAATTAACTTATGTTATTACAATAAAATCTTAGTATAATGACTTATGAGGAAGGGTGAAACACTAGTGGTAAATGATACTTGAGTTCTCTCACTGGGAATCCCTACTTGATCCATTAATATTTAGGGAATGTTTGTAATGAAAAGACTTACTAAATCTCCTTGTTATGTTAGTTTAACTCCTAACAATCAAATATAAATTAAGACCTAAGAACTTTTGGAGAGCAAAAGAATTAGTTGTGGTTGGACATAAGGGTGAAAATTGTCATATCTTCATATACTATATGCTATAACTTACTGTCAAAAGACCTTGTACTTACTATTAGAACACCTTATTGACAAGGCCTCAGATTTCACATTATTGAATACAAACCCTTGCTGACAAGATCTTGGACCTTCTTAATGAGATATTATTTCATTACTCCTTAGGAGCTATTATGAACTTCTAAATTGTAGGATATTAAAAAAAAACCTCAGCTATATGTGAAAAAGTTAAAAAGAATTTGTTGCATCCTAAAGATGATGGGTAGTATGCTAGTTGAAGTATGATTATACTTATGTGAAAGTACCTCAGTTAAGTGTAAAGGATACAAAGGAGTAGTCCTTTGGGATTATATAATGGCATAAGACCCAAAGAGATGTTCAGTTGACATCAAACGAGTATAGATGCCATTTAAGTTGACTACTAATGCTAGTAGTTGAAAACTAACTAAGATGAAGCACTTGGTTCTATTGATCGTGGTAGTCTTTAGAATCACATATATGTAATTGTAATGGTGGCTTCGCCGATGCAAGACATAAAAAAAAAAGGAAGAATGGACCTGTTTCTGATGGGCAATAAATGGGGATAATATGTGCCATAATTTTATGGATAGTTGGCATAAGAACTGGGAACCTAGACTAGATGATCCTATAAAAAGAAAGACTTGCTTCAATTAAGAAGGTTCGGCTAAAGAAATGTGGGGATATTCTAAGTGAAGGATGAATGAAACTCTATAATGAAATAAGGCTACTTACCTATTTTGCTAGTAGTGGGATAAATATTATAAGGCTAACTCATTGGAATTCCTTGTAGTTCTTGATAACAACTATTAAGGAGAGTCAAGCTAAAGTATTTAGGAGTTATCTCTTAAATAAATCAAGAGTTAAGAAGGAAAGGAAGTTAACATGAACATTCAATGATCGACTGTTGGAACAAAAAAAATGAGAAAAGGGAGCAGGAGAAGAAAAAAAAGAAAGAGACAGAATAAAACAAAACAAATGCTACAAAGGGAGAGAGATTTTAAGATTTATTTGACCTAGGTGCCTAGACTTGCTATAAGGTGATCAAGTGTAACTTGGTCTAGATCTCTTTAGTTATAGACAAATGAAGAAAATGGAATATTTATGTTAGCATGTCATTTGACTTGGGTTGACAAAGAAAAATAAGAATTGTGGATAATAAGTAAGGTAGTAATATAATCTTCTACCAGAAAGTAGCAGAGGAAGGACTAGGTTCATGTGAAATTTTGAGAAACCAAAGAGGAAGCTATGAGGACAGATTATCCAGCACTAATTGAGTGAGGTATGTCTAATTTTGAAGACAAAATTCCTAAAAGGAAAGGAGATCTAAAATTAATTAAGGCGTTAATCATGGGTTAGATATAATTAGAAATAATTATTACAGAATAATTGGGCAAGTTATCTAAATAAGAATTATAGAGAGATAAATTATTAATATAGGTTTGAGATTTAATTGGCTTAGAAACTTCATTTAAGCCCAAATTAAATTACATAGGTCATGGCTAGAGACTAATGGAGGCCCAATGACTATGGGTGCAGACCTAACTTTTTAATGTGAGACTTGGCCTAAGAGAGAGCACCTAGTAATTGCCTAATCTGATTTAGTAAGATAGAGGCCCAATACCTACTTTACATGAGCCCTTATAGTTAGCCCAACACATATTATGCAAACCCAAATTAGATTGACTCTTGAAATTTGGCCTAACTCAACTACAATTCTCTAGCCTAACATATGAAACTTAGCCCAACTGAACTTAAAGTCTGAATCCACTTGGATTTGGGCCTTTGGGTTAACCCATAACCTATTTATGACCTAACTTAAACCCAACTAAATCCTAAATACATTTAGCCTCCCCCCTATTCTGCAGAAAAACAAAACATAAGAAGCAAATTCGGAGGTCTCTTGGAGGCTAGGGTTTCCACCACCTTCTTGGCCCCATTTCCTCTATCTAGACCAAGATTCAGTCAAGGGGAGTGTTATATAACTTGACCCTCTCTTATTCCTCTACATTTTGACCTGATTAGTTTTTCATTTAGATTATTTCATCTACACCCAAAATCTGAAACTTGTTGATTGGTGTTTTTATGGTAAAATTTCAAAGGTTAAGGCTAGGGGTGTTGTTAGGTAAGTATAAACTCCTCATTTTGACATTTTTTCTGCTAATTAGAGATCCCCATAGTTGATTTATAGTATAGGCATTAATTTTGTGCAAAATTACAAGGAGATGAAAGTGAAACAACGAAATTCCTAGGCTTGATGACTCAAATTCAAATTTTAGAATATCCCATGTAATGTTCTTAGTAGTTGAGGCTCAACTTAATCCATTTGACCTCTTGAGTGTATGGGTAAGTGTTTCCTTTTCTCTTATGTGGTGTGTAATATCTGGCTCCTAAAAAATATAAGAAAACATAAGAAACATAACGTATAGTTTCTCCGTAAACGTACAAAATTCATTGAATATAAAAGGAAGTCCCCTAGATAGAGTAATTTGAGGTCTAATAAAATTAGAATAATATTCTAGACCTCAAAGTGCCTTAAAACTGGAGCCAGAATGGCCAAACGAATTTTAACAAAAATGTAACAAAAGGTAATGGCATTTTCATAATTTTCAAAAATTTTTAGAATACTCATAGGAAGGCCTTTTAAATGAAAAATTTGAGTTCTCTAGGGCTTTCAGAAGCCCTGAAAAAGTATGGAAAACCCCAGGACAATTAAATCCCCTCCGGTAGACATTTTCCAATGGTAGTGAGCCAGAACTCTGATCAATTTGTTCGGAAAGGTTTTAGCTCCAAATTAAGTGATTCTAAAGGCATTTTATAAGATTGAGGACCTAAATTTTATGATGAAAAAGATAGTTATAAAAAGGAGTTAAAACAAATTAGAAATGAAAATGCCAAGAACAAAGGACAAAATTAGAATTTTTGAAAAAGAAAAGTCCAAGAACCACCTTTAAATACATGGTCCTCTTCTCTTTCTCTTAGAACTGACTTTGTTTCAGCCCAAGAACAAAAAGGAGAGTAGCTATGAATGGCATCCAAGAGTGGAGGAAAATGAAGAGGAAAAATTCAAGAAAAAGGTAAGAAAAGTGTGGAATTTCATGCTCTCCCTTTTTCTAAACTTATTCCTCTCATTATCCTCTTCATTTCTATGGTTTCATTGATGGATTTGGTGATGTTTTGGGTCTAGTCTAAAGGAGGAATAATAAAATTTGAAGGAGAGGAATTCACCACTTAGAAGAGCACTTGAGAAAAGCTAGGAAATTAAGGCAAGTTGTTGTCTTCCATGCTTCTTATTTCTTACTCCTCCTTGTAAGCATTTCGTCCCATATAGAGCCCAAGCAAAAGGAGATGAATTCTGGTCCTAGCTAGGGAGATTCATAGGTTTTGGAGTGTGAGAAGCAAGTAGGTGCAAAGAAATTAAAAAAAGAAGCATGAAAATGCAAGATAGAAAAGTTAGGGATTCATGGAGACATTGTGAAATTTGTTTTGATCCATGAATTCCCTAGCCTAGATGAGTATTTGCTTGAGTTCTTAAGACCCCTAGAGACCTCCCCACACACCTCTTCCATCACGAAACAAAGCAAACCCATTGCTTCCCTTTTTCATGTGTCATTTTAGCCTAAGGTAGAACTATAGGTTAGGGATAGTTTTAATTTCATTTAAGTTTGGTTTTGTATCATATGTGAGGGGAGAAGATGAGAAGAAGTCTTGGAGAAATTTTTGGAAACTTAGAAAGTGAAATGGTGGCATAGGTTCCATATTATGACCTAAAGAAGCAACATATAGTTAGGCTCCTTATTTTGATTGTGTGATGGTTCCAAGAGGTCTAAATGGAGTCAAGAATCATAAATGGAAGGAAAAATGGAGCCAAGAACTCAAATTATGGATATTGCTTCATGAGGTGCATTTTGAAATCATAAAAAGGTGGCCATTAGACCAAGTTGGTGTTTAAGAAAGATGTATAGCTTTAGAAATGATTCTAAGAGCTTAATTGGCTTCCATATATTGTTTTTAGGCTAAGGGAAACAAGTCTCACATCTTTGTGAGTGTAAATGCAAGCAAGGTAGCTCTCGCCACTTTCTCTCATGCATGAATATATGCTTCTCTTGTCTTTGAATGTGTGTATATATGTTTTAAGCTATGAAAAGTGCTCTAGTATATGCTTATATTTCATGGTACCATGATGTTGTATTATGTTTTCAAATGATGATTAGTATGTTTGCTTGGGTTTGCTTGAGTGTGATGAAACCAAGAACCCTTAGTCATGGTGAGGATGAGCTAAGAACCCTTAAGAATGGTTGAGACAAAGTAAAAAGTCTTCCAAGAGTGAGGTTGAGTTAAAACCTCTTAGAGAGAGTGGGTGAGGTAAATCCAAAATCCATAAGAGAATGGGTGAGGCTAATTCACTTACTTGGCAAGCCTATGTATGCTTTGTATGACTTGTTCAAATGTCAATAATGCTTCTTGAATGATCATATATCTCATTATGCTCATGCATGCATTTTTAAGACTTGTATTGCATTCTTTATGTATGATGGAAAGGGAGATGAGCTATTGGGATTCTTTGAATCTCATTTCCTCCTCTCCAATGTCTTAACATGCTAGGTGGAGTAAATGAGCAAGGTAATGGAAGCCAACGAGGTGGGAGATGAAGAATTGGCAACAAAGTCTATAGTTTTGTTCACTTTGTAGCTAGATATATGGCATATGATGTAATTCTATGATGGAAATGTTGTATAACCATTTGAACATGTATATACCCAAATATTTGATGTATGTATGGAACTTAGTGTCAAATGAATGTTATTGTGGTTTTTGAACTCTTGATGACAAAGGGTAGCATGTATGTCCTTGTATGTGGCATAGGGTAAGAATGTGAATTCTTAAATTCTGGGTTCATGCACCTTTGAGACAAGTTTCCTAGGTCATTTTGGTGCATTCCCACGTTCCCATGTGATCGCACAAGCTTTGAAAGCAAAATTGGGTACTTTGGTACTAGTAAAAACCATAAAAATGACCAAACCGAAACCCTATAGCACAAACTAACCAAATAGACAAATCTTCCTATGAAATTTGGCAGACATGTAGAGCTCATTGAGATATTTTTAGGAAGCTAAAGTGCAGAAAAATTGAAGCTCTATAGAATTAATTATGAATTTTCAAAGTTGGGATTTTTCTAGTGTTCTAGTGCATGCACTGTTCATGTGGTCAATTTTGTGTTCTGTGTCATTTGAGAGTCAAATGATGTCCAATGTTTATAAAAGTTTATAAGCATAAACTAGAGGTCATAAGATTTTGTGGCCACTGAGATCACCTTATTTGAAGGTCTGAATAGAGAATTATGAATTTTTGAAGTTTAGTGTTAGTACTAGTAGCGCCACTCGACCTCCTGTATTGTTCTATCATAATTCAGTTCCTAAATGAACTTGGCGTGGTCTAGAGATATTTTTCCCTTAGATTTAACATCTGTAGCTTCTCAAAATGACCAAATTTTCATAATTTAGAGTTTTCTAAAATTAGTTATGAATTTCTAAAATTTATCATAGTAACCTATGACAGTAGCCCAAACAACTGAGACCTTGGGTGCGTTTTGAATGTCAAATGTCTTCCACTTGATGTTTTGTGAACTAAAATTATTTTTATCATATGGTAGACATTGAAAGCTTTTCCAAATGGTATAGGTTGCTAGATTTTTATCTTTTTGGAATTAATTACGAATTTCCAAAGTTAGTACATAAATTTTGGAAATTTGACCCGAGGCAACCATATGGAATTTCATGTATAAAAGCTATGAATTTGAGGTTTTGGCAACATTTTGAGATAGTTCCACATTGCATGTATGTAATTAAAGTAAATGATGACTTAAGTGAGTCCAATTGGCCCATGGAACACTAAGTGAAAATTTTATCTGTGACGTAACACAATTAAATTGATTATTTTCATGGTTCTCCTTCTTTCTCTTGTGTTGTTCATGGAAGGAAGCTAGGAATTTATATAAGCTGAGTTTTATAAATATGGTGTTACATGGTGTATGTGTTGAATTGCCACATTTTGGATTAACTTTTGCTTCATGGTTTGTACATGTGTGAAAATGGAGTTGTGGGTAGTGAATCATGGTAAACTTTGATATATGGACCTTAAATTGGTGCAATAGATTATTAGGAAGCTTGGGCAAGAAGTTCTCAATGATTTCTTATTAAGATTAATCTGTGGATAGGGAGAATTTCCTTACTTATTATAGTTAAATGATAATAATTATACTTATGTTAGGCTTAGTATGCTTTGGATCATAGTGGTAGCTAGTGGAAGAGTAATTAGTTTCATCGAGGTAACCAGATTTATTCTTCCTAATTCCATATATATGCTCATGTTAATCTAATATTTTTTGCACATGCTTGATTTTGAAATGCTAAATGATTGGTTGACTACTTGAATTATGATTGTGATTGGACCTTGTAAGTCCACGATGGAGCTGTTGTAATGTTCAGTTTTCGTTAAACGATTAAAACAGGCATGTTTCCAAAGCAAGTCCCCTAAAATGAATTAGTTAAGGTCCCAAAAAATTTGAGTAACATTCTAGACTCCTAAAAATAAGAATCCTAGCCTCAGACAGAAGGAAAAATGGAGTTAGAATGAAGAAACAAATTTTAACAGAAAACTTACGAAATGTAATAACATTTTCATAATTTTGAGTAAATTTTGGAATTCACACAAGAGGACATTTTAAATGAAATTTTTGAGTTCTCCAAGATTCTCAGAGGCCCTAAAAACTATGGGAAGCCCTAGGACAGTTAAATCCCCTCTAGTGGATGTTTTCCAATGTCAGTGTAGTCGAACTTTAATGGATTCATTAAGGAAGGTTTTAGCTCTGATTTGAGTGATTCCAAAGGCATTTTATTAAATTGTGAATCTAAATTTTATAATGAAAAAGATAGTTCTCAAAAAGGAGCTCAAATGAAGGAGAAACAAAATTGCAAAGAATAAAGGACAAAATGGGAATTTTTGAAAATGCTTTCTCTTCCCCTTATATATAAGTGGCGCACCACTTTCTCCCTCATTTAGAATCAAAAATTTTTGCCCAATTTTAGAGAAGGGAGCTAGGGTTTTAGGCGCACAAGAGAGGAAGAAGAAGAAAGAAAAATCCAAGCTTAAAGGTATGCTTCCATGGTAGTTTTTCATGCTTTCTTCCATCTACACCTCCTCTCCTTCATTCTCCTTTGTTTCCTTTGATTAAAATGAAGTTTGCAAATATGATTTAAGGGAGAAAATTAGAGGAAATTTCGGATTTGAAGAGAGGAGCTTGGAGATAGCAAGATTCAAGCAAGAATAAGTAAGGAAACTAAGTAATTTCTCTTCCTATGGTTGCTATATTGATCCTCCCTCCTTCTCCATTTCACCTAACCCTAGGAACCATAGGAGGATCTGATTTTTAGGTAAAACCAAGGATAAATCTAAGGAAAAAATGGTGTGGAGATTAAGAATATGCAAAGGGAATTAACAAAAAACTATTAGATTTTAAGATGTAAATTCTATGGTTTCAAGTGCACCTTGTAAAATCTGATTTTGTATGTTGATTCCTAGGGCTAATTAAGAGTTTAAATAAGCTCTTAAGATCTCTAAGATGCTCCCCGTATGGCTTTTCCCTTGAGAAAACAAAGAAAGCTCCAAGAAGGCCAAAATTGCTCCTTGTCTTGGCCTAAGCGGGTTCTCCTAGCTAGGGAGAGTTTTAAAATTTTCTAAACTTATTCTTGAGTCATATATGATGAATGAAAATGAGGGGAGGCGTTGGGAAAAATTAAGAACTCATAGAAAGTGAGTTGAAGCTTTAGGTTCCATATTATGACCTAAAGAAGCAACATGTAGTTAGGCTCTTAGTTTTAATTTTGATGACTCCAAGAGGCTTAAAAGGAGTCAAGAATCATATGTGAATGGAAAGAATAGAGCCTAGAATTTAATTGAGGGGGTGTTGCTTCATTAGTGTAATTATGGAACTATAATAAGGTTATAAGCTAACCTAGTGTCTAAGTGTGACAACCCTACCTTTTAACCATTGTAATTATGGTTAAATGTACGATTAATAATTAATGATCAAGGTTTGAGGTCATTATATTTTTCACGTTATGAAAATATGAAGAAATTTGAACCTTGATGTTAGGGTCATCACCATACCACCACAACCAAACAAACTTTGCATAAAAGAAATCCTACTACCATAAGGGGTTTATGATTCAACCATTCATCAGTTTTAATACACAATAACCTCCCACGAGTGTTCCTATATCATTTCCTACCATTATCGTTGAAGAAATTGAGATTTTCTAGGCTAAAGGTAGGGGTTTGGGGACTTGTGCCGCGGCCTATACCTTCCCCGCCACGGCCAAGTGGCTCACTGGAATCACTGGCCAAATTTCACAAATCTCGCCGCGGCCAACTTATGTGGCGCCGTGGCGGAAACGCCTCCTGGAACTACTATTCTCAACTCCCACGATTCTCGCCTCGGCGCAATATATTTGGGCTGCGGCGAGTTTTACTTCTGTCTAACCCTTATTTTTATTTCCTCAACTCGCGCCACGGCAGGACATATGCGCCGCGACAAGTTTTGGTTCTGTTACCCTCCTAGGCGATTTTTTTCGCTCTGCACCGCGACAAGATTTATCAGGCCGCGGTGCTTCTCGCCACTGTCACTCCCTGAGCTAATTTTCCTCTATTGCGCCGCGGCGCCCTTCGGCTCTGTCTCTCATTTGGCTCGGCAAAGCCCTCTTAGCCGTGGCGGAACTCCCTCCTGTGACTACATTACCCAAATTTTGCCCCCTACACGCTAAATCTCATCTTGGAAACACTCCAGGTCCACTGTCCCTCATTTTATGTGATTCTAATGGTGTTTATCTATCCTATTTACCCATCAATCCATCCATTACCATTGTAAAACTTAAATACTACTTCCTACTTGCCCAACTAGCTCATATAAAGAAATTCATGAATATATGACAGCAAGAACACATGCATTAATAGCAATTGACATCCCATGCACATTCCATAGAGATTCCATTCAACAATAGCTTATGTCCACATCCAAGGCATCATATGACTACAATTTCCATATGGTAATCCATATCACAATTTCAACAAAACTACATATATGATACTATAAGTTCATACATTAATATTCAATTATAATGAGACTTAAATCCTTAACGGCTATATTTCAATCAACAAAATATGAACGCCTACACTTGGCAACATGATTACATGATGATGCTATGTAAACTAATAACAAAATTGCATCTACCCTATTCTACTTAGACCAAGTGTAGCTCCCCACACCCGGCCTCAACTCATGGATGTTCATCCACTTGCTTACCCTTATCCTTACCCGAGGAACCTTCACCTGAAATATTAATCCCATAAAACAGGGTGAGATATAAATCTCAATAACCAAGGCAATTCCATCATATATCCAGTTTAATTAGCATATAAGCATGAATCAAAATCAACATCAGAATCATATCCATCATATCAACAAATGAATCAATTAAGCTATCATGATTACTATCCCATACTAGCAATCATATTATCACATGTTAAAGGCCATTAACACCGGGAGAGGTCCGCCCACGGGCACCTACTCCCTATTGAGCACAACCGAGGCTCAGTGCATCTGGGTTTGATCATAACCCGATGCTCAATCAAAGCACATGCACGGGTGGCAGTCGCACCATAGCTCCACCATGGACTTACAAGGTCCAATCACAATTGAACAGATAGCCAACCAATTCATTCAACATTTCAACTCATTCATATACAGCAACATATGAAATTAAATCAAACATATACATGGAATTGATATAACCTGGTTACCTCACTTGTAGATAAATTGCAACAGCCACCACAAATCCCAAATTCGGATTAGAGTGTCCTTTACCAGAAAACTCAATATTCCACCCAAAATCATAAGCAAATTCGTACAGAATTAATACCCATTTTATAAATCAGCTATGGGGGTCTCAAATTAACAAATGAAGCATCAAAATGGAGGGTTTAAACTCACCTAATGTTAGCCCTAACCTCAACCTACGAATTTCACCAAGAAAATCCCTAAACACTCACATTTCAGATTTTGGGGTAGGATGAAAATGCTCCAAATGAAAAACTAATCGGGCCAAATTAAAGATAAAGATGAGGGGATTAAGTTGTATAACTATTACCTTGGCTAAATCTTGCTCCAAATATGAGAAAATGCAGAATTCTTGCCCCCAACCCTAGCCTTCTTTTCAACCTCCAAATTTTGCTTCTTGAGTTTTATGTTTCAGCAAGTGTGAGGAAGAGGTTGATGTATTAGGATTTTAGTTGGGTTTAAGTTAGGTCAAAGATAGGTCATGGGCTGCTCTAAGGTCCATCTCCACTTGGGCTTCAGATTTTAAGTTGTTGGGCCAATTTTAAAGTATTGGGCTGCAGAATTTTGTTAGGCCAGTTCTTATACATTGGGTTACTGAAGTTTAATTAAGTTTGGGTCAAGTTTGAAGAGCTCAATAATGTGGGTCTGCACAAGGGTCATTGGGCCACTTAGAAGAGTCTATACAAGGTGGATTTTGGGCCTCCATCACACTAAATTGGGTTAGGTCTGCACCTAACCCATTGGGCCTCCATTAGCCTCTTATCATGATCTATTAATTTAAGCCTAGATAGGATTTCTATCTCAATTAAATCTCAACCCATAATAATTATTCCTAATTAATCTAATCCATGATGAAAACCTTAATTAATTATGGGGTGTTACACTAAGCAAATTGTATGGACTTAGAATTTAGTTCATGAACCTAATTGGCTTTCATAAATTGTGTCTAGGCCAAGAGAAATTTTCTCCATACTTTTGTGGGTGTGTGGCCGAAGCAAGGAAGGGAATTTCAAGAGAAAAAGTGTGTGATTGTGTACAAGGTAGCTCTCTCCACCTTCTCTCATGTAAGGTAGCCAAATTTGACCATAATGGAACCCTATATCACTTTTTAGCCAAATGAGCTCTTCTTGATCTGAAATTTGGCATGCAATTAGAGCTTATTGAGAGCTTTTTGGAAAGCTAAAGAACAAAATTTTTGGAGGTCTACAAAATATTGGATCAATTTTCAAAGTTGGCAATTTTTCTAGTTTTGGTCATGTTACTATTCATACTGGTCCGAAAATGAAATCTATCACACAGGGCTCATATGATGTCCAATTGCCATGAAAATTTATAAAAATTAGAAATTCCTAGTGACTTTTACCAACTAGAAACACCTTATTTCAAGGTCTAGAGAGGGAGATATGAATTTTCAAAGAATCTATCTAGTATCAAGAACTTCACCCGACCTCAGTTACTATTTGATTAGATTTTAAGGTTTGGGTGTGCCTGAGCTAGTCTGGAGTTATTTTTCTCCTCTAGCTAACATGCACAAATTTTGAGATTGGTATTATTTGCATAGATTATATATTTTTGGAATTAATTGGATATTTTTGAAGTTTACTGCAAAAACTTGTGATAGCACCAATAGGTAGTTTGACCTTTGGACCATTTCGAATGTCAAATGTCCTCTGTGATGGATGTTATAGTCTAGAAATATTTTTATATGAAGCAGACATCTGTAGCTTTCCAAAATGGCCAAGAATGCATGATTTCAATTTTTTTAGAATTAATTATGATTTTTCACTTTTGGGATAGAAAAGGGACAAAAGCTGGCCGAAAATATATGTTTATTTTATGCTTCCCTTTGAGTTTCTTGAGGTGTAGGCCACTTTTGATTATTCAAATGAGTTTTATCCATGTAATTAAATATGGTAATGTGTCGTATGAGCTCACACGATCCACGTGACACCGCATAATGCAACGCAAAGAAATGTATTATTTTAATAGATTTTTCTTATTTTCCTCATGGAATGTATCAAATGAGCAAGCAAAGGTGATAGAAATGAGCTAGAGATTATGGTGTTATAGCTGTAGTGTGGCTGCCACTTATGCATGTGTTTTGATCAGGCACCGGGTTGTGATCAGACCCAAAATGCACTGAGCCCTAGTTGTGCTCATTATGGAGTAGGTGCCGTGGACGGACCTCTCCCGATGTTATTGGCCATTAACATGTTGTGTGTGATTGTTGGTATGAGACAGTAGTCATTAGTAACTCAAGTAGTTCATTTGCAAATTGAATTGATGACTATGGTATTGATGATATGAAATTGCATTATATTGATTAATCTGTACATATACATGGAATTTGCCTCTTATTACTGAGATTGTATATCTCACCCCAATTGTGGGCTAACATTTTCAAGGACCGGACCTCTTAGTAACAAGGAAAAATTAATGAAATCTTATTATATAGGTTGGTAGCACATAGGTTTAGAAACCTTGTTAGATTGTATTGTGTAATCAGATTACTAGTTTTATATAATTGCCGCATTGCATCATGAATTGCCAAGTATAGGGATTGTACATATAATATAATTATCATGAAATTGAACATTATAATTGTAATTGGCTAATAATGGATGAGTGACTTGATCTTGTATGAACATTAAGCATTGGCCCTATACTCCTTGTGGTCAAAACACATTTGCTATCACTAAATTATGGAATTCACTTATGTATGATAGTTTTATGAGTATAAATCAACACTTAAATTTTGAATTGGATAATGATAGATTAGCTAAGTAGATCAAGTAGATAAATGCCATTAGGATTTCACAAATTGAGGGAGGAGTGATCCTAGAGTGTTCCTGGAGAGAGAATTGGAGTGCAGGGGAGGAAATTAGAGAGTTACAGGAACAAAGGTGAATTGCCCATAGCTAAAATGGAATTAGCTATGGCCAAACATGACGAAGTTGCCTAGGGAAGGAAACAAAGAGCAATTGGGTGTGGCAAAAAGTGAAGTTAGCTATGGTGAAATGTGAGAGGCAGGTCTGGTGGTGTTTCAAAAGGTAATTCACTGCGGCAAAAAGGGTATTTGGCCGCGATGAAATGTGCAAAATTTGTAAAGGTGTAAGGAGTTGAACTTGAGAGTAATTGGCCATAGCGTGAGAGAATTTATCCTCGACGAAGGTGCTCAATTTCTCGTATTAATCTTGAAACTTAGTTTTCTCTATGGAAATGATAAGGAATGATTTAGAAGCACTTGTAGGAGGTTCTTATGAGTTGCAATTAATGGATGATAAGATTAAAAGCTTATAATTATGGGTTTGATTCCCTTATATGCATAAATAGTTATAAGTAATTAGTTATTGACTCTAACAATATCAAAGTTTAAGTTTTCTCACCTTTTCCTAATGTAAGTAATCTCATCATGACTTCAAACCTTGATTGATGATTATTAATCGCGTCTTTAATCTAAATTACCATGATTAGAAGTTAGGGTCGTTACAAATTTCTTTGCATATACTTCTTCCTCACACTCTAAAATCTATGATTCTCTTTTGCTAGGACCAAAATTCATCTTCCTTTGATTAGGCTTTAAATGGGACGAAACACATACAAGGAGGACAACTAAAGAAGTGCATGAAAGACAAATCAAGTTACCTTGATTCTAGGCTTGTTTTAAGAGTTCTTTCATTTGGTATACTCCTCTCCTTCAAACTCTATCTTCCTCCCTCTAAACTAGACAAAAAATAGATCAAAATCATTCACAAAGACCATAGAAAGAAAGAAGAGAAGGAGGAGAACAAGTTTAGTCAAAGAAGAAGCATGAATTTCTACACTTTTATTACCTTTTTCTTAGGATTTTCCTTCTCCTTTTGCCCCCATCTTATGTGCCTCACTCAGCTAGTCTCTCCTCTGATCTAAGACAGAAACAAGGTAAGCTAAATAGAGAGGAGAAAGGGGGGTGTGACATATAAGGAGCAAGGTAGAATGGACTTTTCAAAAATTTTCATGTTGTCCTTTTTCTTGGCTTTTTTGTTTTAAGCTTATTTCAAATCCTTTTTGAAAACCATATTTTCCATCATAAAATTTAGGTTTTTTAACTTATAAATACCTTTGGAATCACTCAATTTGGATCTAAAACCTTCTCGA
This sequence comes from Erythrophleum ivorense, assembly GCA_026724425.1. Classification (NCBI taxonomy): domain Eukaryota; kingdom Viridiplantae; phylum Streptophyta; class Magnoliopsida; order Fabales; family Fabaceae; genus Erythrophleum; species Erythrophleum ivorense. Next base: position 48,544 of record JAIUCV010001391.1, read on the forward strand.
ATGAAATAGTCAAAGTTTAGATTAACTGATGTTATAAAAGTCAACTGTAGGGGTTTTAACTATTCTGGGGTCCCTATGGTTTTCAAGGCTTCTGAGAACTTTGAGAAACTCATTTTTCTCATTTAAAAATCCCTCCTATGAGTTTTTCAAAAAGCGCCCGAAATTATGAAAATGGCACTGCATCTTTGTTAATTTTGTCTAATTATCTTGGCTCCATTTTTAGAGCACCTTTAACCTTGGATCCTCATTATTTAAGGTCAAGATTATCACTCTAATTTTATTGGACCTTAAATCATTCTATCTGGAGGACTTCCTTTTTATATCTGATGCATTTAGTATGTTTATGGAGAAACCGAACATTATATTTCTCACATTTACAGAGAAATCAGATATTACATTAAGTTTAGGCTCCTTGAATTGAAATTGTAATGATTCTAAAGAGTTTAGATAGAGTCAAAAGACCTAGAATAAAAGAGAAATTGGAGCCAAGATCATGAATCCCAAGGGCTGCTTCATTATGCCTTGTACACAACCATAATGGTGTTTTAGAACAAATTAGGCTTACATAGAGTTGTGAAAATCTAGAACTTGTTCCATTAATTGAATTGTGTCCCATTTGATGTGTCTAGGCCAAGAGAATCAAGCTCCACCTAGTTGCATGTATTTGGGCAAAAAGGAGAAGGAGTAACCAAAAGGAAAAGTTTGTTTTCTTGCTTCAATGTAGTTCTCTAATCTTTCTTGCATGCATTCCTTGGATGTTTGCATGTCATTGGATGCTTGTGTATATGTTTGAACCATGAAATATGTTCCTAGCTATTGATTACATATTATGGTACCATGATGCTTCTTGAAATGTATTTTTAGATGCAAAGTGGCTTGAATGGGTATGGTTATGCAAAAAGTCCCTTAACATGGGTGAATATGAGCCAAAAGTCTCAAGAAGAGTGAGACTAAGTCAAAAGTCCTTTAAGAGTGGGTAAGGCAAATCTAAAAATTCTACAGAAATTGGGTAAGGCTAGATGTAATATTTGGTTCTCTGAAAATAAGAGAAAACGTGAAAAACGTAATGTATGATTTTTCCATTGATGTATGAAATTCACCGGATATAAAAGAAAGTCCCCCGAAATGACTTAGTTAAGGTCTAAAAAAATTTGAAAAGTATTCAAGACTCCTAAAAATGAGAATCTCAGGTTCAAACGAAAAGAAAAATAGAGCTAAAATGAAGAAACAAAATGTAACGAAAGAGTGACAAAACGTAAGGGTATTTTTGTCATTTTGAGCAAATTATGGAATTCTCATAAAAAGACTTTTTAAATGAAAATTTCAAGTTCTTTGGGGTTCTCAAAGGCCATGAAAACCATGAGAAGCACCAAGACAGTTAAAACCCATCAAGTGAACATTTTCTAATGTCAGTTGATCTAAACTTTAATTGATTTGTTCGGAAAGATTTTAGCTTCGATTTGAGTGATTCCAAAGGTATTTTATTTAATTAGGAGCCTAAATTTTATGATGGAAAAGATGATTCTCAAAAAGAAGTTAAAATAAGTCTAAATGGAGCAAATAGGCACATAGAGGCAAAATAGTTATTTTAAAAAATTGTAAAAGAGGCTTCTTAAGTAAGATTACACCTCATCACCTTCTCTAAGCTTTCATTTACAGAAAAAAGGGCAGCAATGGTGTGACATTAAGAGGGGAGAGAGAGAAAAAGTTTAAGCTTCTGTTTAGGTAAGTAAACGGCCCCGTTTCATCTTGCGTTAGTTAGGAAAGTTATTTCTATCTCTAAGAGCTCTCAAATGATGGTTTTCTTTTCTTGAAAGCTTGAAGATTCAGGTCTAACCCAAGCCAAAATAGAACTATTTTCAAGAAATCAATCTGTGGAAAATAATCTACTTGAAGAGAACTTTATTTTAAGGTAAGACTTCACTTGAAACACTTGCAAAATCTTAAGTTTCCAAGCCACTTAAGCTTCGGTCTAGAAAGAGAAAGTGAAGAGAAGAGTTTTTCTTTATGTGTTCTTGATGGAACCAAAGGTTATGGAGTGTGAGGATTAAAAATATATAACTAGAATTGAAAAGGGAGCTTTAGAACGCAAGTTATGGAATTTAGGGTTTTGATTGCACCTTGAACTTTACCATGAACCCTAGCCATATTTTATGATGTTTAAGTGTTCATATGAGTTCCTAAGACACCAAGAGAGCTTCCCACATGATTTTCCCATCAAAGGAAGCAAAGAAACTCTAAGGATGCCAAGAAAAGTATATGCTTAGGCCTAGAGTAGAAATGGCACCTAGGGGTAGTTTTAATTTGTTGTAAGCTTATTTTTGAGTCATGTATGATGGGAGAGTATAAAAGGAAGCCTTGGAAAAATTTTAGAAACCATAGAAAGTGAGACAACCTTGTATGTTCCATATTATGGCTTAAAGAAGCAACACCTAGCTAGATTTCTTGATTTAATTGTGTGATGACTCCAAAGGGTTTAAATGGAGTCAAGAATCATAAATGAATAGATAGAATGGAGCTAAGATGATGTTTTCTTAAAGTTGATTCATTAAGTGCATTATAGAACCATAAAAGAGCCTTATGAGTTACCTAACTTTTCTAGTGAATGTGTGGCCTTAGAATGTAATTTAAGAGTATAACTAACTTCCATATAATGTGTTTAGGTCAAGAGAAATGATCTCCACCTTCTTGGGTGTGTGAGGTCAAGGGAGAAGACTTAAGACTTAAGGAAAAAGTGTGCAAATGCAAGCAAGGTAACTCTCTCTACCTTCTCTCATGCATGAATATGTGCTTACATTTTCTTTAAATATGTGTAAATATGTTTTAAGCTATGAAAAGTATTTTAGCATGAGCTCTTATTCCATGGTACTATGATGATGTTTTATGTATGCAAATGATGTTTTATGTGCTTGTTTTGGTTTGCTTAAGTGTGAAGAAGCCAAAAACCCTCTATCCATGGTAAGGATGCCAAGAATCCTAGAACTTGGTTAAGACAAAGTAGAAAGTCTCCCAAGAGTGAGGTACACTCCCAAGAGTAAGGTTGAGTCAAAACCTCTTAGAGAAAATGGGTGAGGCAAGTCCAAAATCCATAAGTGAATGGGTGAGACTAATCCATTCACTTAGCAAGCCTATGTATGCTAAACATGATGTATTTAAATGCCAAGAATGTTTCTTGAATGCTCACATATATTAATATGTCCATGCATGCATTTTCAAGACTTGTATTATATACTTTATGTGTGATTGAAAGGGAGATGAGCTATTGGGATTCATTAGATATCACTCTCTCCTCTCCAATGTCTTAATATGGTAGGTGGAGCAATTGAATAAGGTAATGGAAGCCACCAAGCCTAAAAGAACGAGATTGACATCAAAATGCATGAAATGACCTAGCTTTATCTCTCTTGTAGCCATACATATGGCATATGATGTAATCTCATGATGAAATGGTTATGTAATTATATGAGCATGTGTAAATACCCAAATGTATGATGTATGAATGAAATTGATGCTAAATGTAGAGATAGCATGATTTGGGTATTGGATGGCCAAAGCTAGTATGTGAAATCTTATGTATATCATGGGGTGGATAAGTGAGTTTGAGAAATCTGGGTTTATGCACCTTTGAGACAAGTTTAGAATGTCATTTTGGTGCATTCCCATGTGCTCAAGTTGTAACACCATATATTTTTAGCTCATATCACAACATTTACATGTCTCATTCATAATTTCCATGAAGGAGCAAGAAAAGGAGTTAAAATAATTCAATTTCTTGTATTATGTCGTGTATAAAAATTTTGTTCAGTGTCACATGGACTGTGTGAGCTCATACAATACATTCTCATATTTAATTATATGAATACAACTCATTTGGATCATAAAATGTGGCCCACAACTCATGGAACTCAAGGGAAAGCTCAAAATAGGCATGTGCATTTTCAGCTAGAATTGGCCCCTTTTTTGACCAAAATTTGAAAAATCATAACTAATTATAAAAAAATTGAAATCATACATTCTTAATCATTCTGGGAATCTACAGATGTCTAATTTACAATAAAAATATGTCCACACCATAATATCCATCACAGAGGACGTTTGATATCCGAAAAGATCCAGAGGTCAAACTACCTTCTGATGCTATCATAGATTTCTACAGAAAACTTTGAAACTATCCAATTAATTCCAAAATAATCCAATCCATGCAAATGATACCAATTTGGAAAGCTATGGATGTTGGCTAGAGGGAAAAAATATTACCAAACCAGCTTAGGCAGCCTAAATCTTAGAATTCAATGGAACAGTAACTGAGGTTGGACAAAACTCCTGATACTAGACAGAATATTCAAAAATTTATATCTCCATCTCTAGACCTCCAAATGAGGTGATTTCTATTGGCACAAGTCACTATAAATATTTAGTTTTTTATATAAAATTTCATGGCAATTGGACATCATTTGAGCCTTATGTGATATATTTTATTTTTGGACCAAATGAATAGTGCAACAGACCAAAACCAGAAAAATTGACAACTTTAAAAATTCATCAAATATTATGTAGATCTCTAAAAATTATGATCTTTAGCTTCCTAAAAAGCTCTCAACAAGCTCTAAATGCATGCCAAATCTTAGATCAAGAAGAGATCATTTGGCCAAAAGTGATATAGGATTCCATTATGGTCAATTTTGGCTCTATATGAGGTACCAAAGTAACCAAATGGCTTTCCCTAGGGTTTGACACCTTTTGGGAAAGTCTAAAAGCATGATTAAACTTGTGTGAACTGCCCAAATGGTTCCAAACCTCATGCATCTCATTTTGGCCTTTTCATCCACACATATACACATTACATCAAACTTTCCAAAATGCATACCTTGGCATTACATACTCAAATTATGTTCTAGGGTTCATACATCATGTCCATTCATTTATACATCATATATGATCATAATTATATATGTCCCAAGGGTCATAGACCATATATATATATATATCATTGGATTACATCATTTAACACAATTATGGCCTTAAGAACCAAAAACTTGGCATTTTGTTGGCAAACTCTTTCCTTTAAGGTGATTGGCTTCCATTATCTTGTCCACTTGGTCCACCTAGCATATTAGATCATTAGAGATGAGGGAATGAGATTCAAAGAATTCCAATAGCTTATCTCCCATTCAATCATACATAATGCATGTATGGTCATGTTGACATGTGCAAATATTCAAGAAGCATTTTCATCACTTGAGAATATCATACGTAGCATACAAAGGCTTGCCAAACAAGTGGATTGGCTTCACCCAATTTCTTGTGGATATTGGACTTGCCTCACTCATTCTTTAATGCATTCTTGGACTCAATCGTGCTCTTGGGAGCCCACTTTGCTTTGTCTCAACCAATCTTAAGGGTTCTTAGCTCATCCTTATCATGGTTAAGGGTTTTTAGTCTTACCACACTCAAGCAAACCCAAGCACATATCAAAATATTATATGAAACATAATATGTTATCATAAAACTATGACATATGAAATCATGCTATCACACTTTTCATGACTTGAAAAAACACATACACACATTCTAAGACAAGCTAAGCATACATCCATGCATGAAAGAAGGTGAAGAGAGCTACCTTGCACACAATCACACACTTTTTCTTTTGAAATTTCCTCCCTTGCTTTGGTCACACACCCACAAACTTATGGAGATTCTTTCTCTTGGCCTAGACACATTTTATGGGAGTCAATTAGGTTCACAAACTCAATTATAAGGCCATATACTTGCTTAGACACTAGGTGGCTCTATAAACTCCATTATGGTCCATAAATGCACCTAATGAAGCAACACCCCTCAAATTCTAGGCTCCATTCTTTCCTTTCAAATATGATTCTTGACTCATTTTAAGTCTCTTGGAGTCATCACAAAATTAAAACAAAGAGCCTAACTATATGTTGCTTCTTTAGGTCATAATATGGAACCTAAGGCACCAATTCATTTTCCATGAGTTCTAAATTTTTTCCAAGGCCTCCCCTCATATTCATTCATCATATATGACAGAAAAATAGGCTTAGAAAAATTTAAAACTCTCCTTAGCTACTCCATCCATGCTTGGCCAAGACATAGACCCTTTTTGGCCTCCTTGGAATTCTCTTTGTTTCTTTGAAGGAGGAAGCATGTGGGGAGCATCTTAGGGATCTTAGGAGCTCATTTAAACTCTTAATTAGGCCTAAGAATTATCATATGAAATCAGATTTTAGAAGGTGCACACAAAACCCTAAAATTTGTATCTTGAAATCTAATGCTTTTTTGATAATTCCCTTTGCATATTCTTAATCTCTACACCCTTTTTCCTTAGATTCATGCTTGGATCTGTCTAAAAATCATCTCCTCCTAGGGTTTTCTCAAGTGGGGTGACATGTTGGAGAAGGGAACCAAAGATGACAACCATAGGAAGAGAAATTATCATGTTTTCTTGTTTTTTCTCACTTGAATCTTGTATTCTTTGAGCTCCTCTCTTCAAATCCAAATTTTCCCTTGAATTTCTCCCTTGAATCAGATTTATAAACTCCATTTTAATTAAAGAAAACAAAGGAGAAGGGAGGAGAAGAGGTGTGGATGAAGAAAAGCATGAAAAACTACCATGGAAACATACCTTAAGCTTGGATTTTCTCTCCCTTTTCTTCTTCCCTTGGTGCACCACTCTCCTAGGGTTCTTCTTCTGATTTGGGACAGAATAATTTGAAGCTACGTGAAGGAGAGTGTGAGACGCCACCTATTTATAAGGGAGGAAGAAGCACTTTTTCAAAAATTCCTATTTTTCCCTTCATTCTTGGCATTTTTGTTTCTCCTTTGTTTTAGCTCCTTTTTTGAGAACCATCTTTTCCATTATAAAATTTAGGTTCCTAATTAAATAAAATGCCTTTGGAATCACTCAAATCGGAGCTAAAACCTTCCTGAATGAATTTGTCAAAGTTTGGGTACACCGACGTTGGAAAACGTCCACCGGAGAGGTTCTAACAGTCCTGGGGCTTCCTATGATTTTTAGGGCCTTTGAGAACTTTGGGAAACTCAAAAATTTCATTTAAAAAGCCCTCATGTGTGAATTCCAAAATTTGCTCAAAATTATGAAAATGCCATTACGTTTCGTAAGCTTTTCGTAAGAAATTGTTTCTTCATTCTAGCTCCATTTTTCTTTCCATCTAAGCTTAGGATTCTCATTTTTAAGAGTCTAGAATGCTTCCCAAATTTTTTGGGACCTTAACTATCTCATTTTGGGGGACTTCCTTTTATATCCGGTGAATTTTGTTCATTAACAGAGAAACTGTACATTACATTTCTCACGTTTTCTCTTGTTTTTAGAAAATCGAATGTTACACAAGTGGTCATAGTTGCCTTGGAGCTCAATTTGGACCCTTTGTAAAGTTAAAAAATGACCATTTCACATTCTAATGTCAAGATCTGACCAAATTGGTGAATTTGCTCATGAAATTTGGCACACACGTAGATCTTATCCAGAGCTTTTTGGAAAGCTAAAGGCTAGATTATTTGGAGCTCTGTGGAATTAATTATGATTTTCCAAAGTTGCCATTTTTTTGCTAAATTGATATAGGGACTGTTCATATAGTTAGAAAATTTGGCTGTGTCATTTGTGGGACAAATAAGATCCAATACTTATGAAATGTTACAATAATAAACTAGACATGATAAGCTTTCTATGGCCACTAATATTATCCCAATTAGACCTTTGAAGAGGGAGATATGAATTTTTGAAAATGAAGATCAGTGCCAGGGGTGATAGCTAACCTCTATTATTGTTTCATCAGTTTATGGTGCCTAGTAGCCTCTGTTATGGTCTCAATTTATTTTTAACATAAAGTAGACATCTGTATCTTTCTAGAATTGTATAGTATGCATGATTGTGATTTTTCTAGAATTAGTTTTTATTTTTCAAAATTCAGGCACAAAATTTAGAAACTTGATCTGAGGCTGCACTAGTATGTTTTGTGTGATTACTCCCTTTTCTCGACGTATGGATTGTTTCTTGAGCTTATTATGAGTTCCAATTATGTATTTAAATGTGAGAATGTGATGTATGAATCCATATGACCCACGGGATATCGAGAGAAAATTTTTACTATGGCAAAATGTATCTTGATTGATGATTTCCTATGCTATTATATTGCTTCCCATAGAATTAGCTTGATGATGAGGCATGGAAATTGCATGAGTTGAGTCTTAGAATTATGGTTTTACACTAGACCAATGCCCTTGAGAGCCTATGTTTGCCATGTATGAGGTCATATGATAAAGAAAATGATTTATGTATGTTAATGAGAAGTGTTTATGGTATGCTTACATTCTTTGATATGTAAATGCATCATATATGTATGTTTGAACAAGTAAAGAGTTATTGGAATTTTTTAAATCTTACTCTTCCCCCACATATGCCTAACTATGTTTAGGTGAGCTAAGTGGACCAAGGAATGGAGGCCAAACATCTTGAAGCATGGGACTTTGACAATGGAATAGAAATTTACGTATTTTGATGTCAAAGTTAGTATCTACATGATGTACATGTGATGTAAACCATTGAGTACTAGCAAATATATGTAAATATGATGTATGAATCCATTTTGGAATCAAATGTATGGATATGTGAGTTTTTGCCATCCATATGCCTTGATGTATATGTGTATATTAGCAACTAGGATGGTAGTTTTGAGATGCACGATGATTTGGACCATTTGGAATGCTCTCCTAGGTTATGTTTATACTTTTAGACATGCTCAAATGGTTCTGGATTGAGCAGAAGACCTTTTGGTGCCTTTTGTCCCTTTATGAACTTCAAATTGGCCATTTTTTTGAGTTAAACCATCGTCTAACTAAATGAATCAGTTTTTGCATGAAATTTAGCAAACTGATGAAGGTGATTTTTTTATATTTTAATCCTCCAAACTTAAGCAATTTAATAATTAAATAAATTTTAATGGACTTTATTAGGTGGATAATTGAGTTTATTGGCAATTATTTTCACTTTAGAAATTTATTTGCAAAATCTTGGATTTTTAATACATAAATTTCTATAGATAATTTTGTAATTTTTCCTACTTAATTTTCCTTTCCATTCATGGTGTGTAGATTATTAGGCTTTCTTAGTTTCATACATGGGCTAGACTTCCACATGTGGCTCCACTTGTAGCAAACATACACTCATACATGGAGAAGAGAAATGAATGAAAAGAAGCTATATGAAGATGCACATGAGCTAGGGCAGAACATGATTCAGAAAGCATCCACTCTCATTCACCACTTTCTCCATTTAGCACGAAGCATGCAGCTCGAGTTGAAGGAGAAATGTGAAGAATATGAAGAAGAGACACACTCAAATGCAGAACTGCACATGGAATGAGAAGAGAGGAAGGTTTTCACATGGGAAAGATTCAAGAAGCTCGAGCTTGGGTGGATGAAGCAAGAAGAAGGAGCTGGGATTTGAAGCTATCTCTAAGCTAAAGGTTGAAGTTCCATGACGTAAAACACCTTCATGAGATGCTGCCACTTCATTTACACACATATGCAGAAATAGAGGTCTTAAGTTTGACGTGGATGAGAAGTCCAGAGCCATGCATGAAGCAGTCTTGGGTTAAGAGTGTGAAGGAGCAGAAACAAAGGAAGGAAGTAGCTGTGTGAAGCTTCAAACTCATTCATGTAGAACAAAATGAGATAGTCTTGGGTTTAAGAAGTAGAACGTGCCACTATTTGAGAGGGAAGAATGTGAAGAACTTTAGCTGAAGAAGAGAAGCACGAGTCTAGAACCAGCAGCTGCCCACCCATGAAGAAGTTAATGAGGAAATAATTAAATGAGAAAATTTAATGCAGACATGGAGAGGAAGCTCAGGACGACATTTGAGAGAAGAAGAAGCTTTTGAGAAATAAAAAGTCAAGTTGGGTCTGGCTTCCATCCATGCAACATTTGATCATTACTTGGGCTGACTTGTATTAATGACGTTGTGAAGAAGGAGGCTGGGTTGAAGGAGCTTTCCAGAAGAAGAATAGCAGATGAAGGAGCTCTCAGTTGGAGGAGTTACTGGGCAAAACGAAAGAGAAGAAATGACGTGGAAGAATTATATGAAGTGTGTGAGGGGGGTTGAGCAAGCAAGCAAGGCACAGAGTGTGAAACAAAGCACGTTTTTCTGAGGGAGCTGACGTGGAATCATGTCCATTCAGCAAGAACTCGAGAGAAGCACACACGATGGAGAAAACAGGAAGAATCAACAAAGCAAGCTACGAGCAACATAAAGCAAAAGCTGGCAGCAAAAGAACACGTGGAAGAATGTGGGTTCTGGATGAGAAAGAAGAGGCTACGGTTTTAAAGAAATAAAGAAAAGCATGTATGAGCTGGAGGGAGATTCTCACATGATTAAGAAGAAGCTAAGGGATTAAATGAAAGAAATGACATGGCTGCAGCAGAAACAAGTAAAAAAAACACACAAGAAGCATGTGAAATGGATTAAATGAACACACATGGGTAGAACGTGGGAAGTGACGTGGACAAATTAAAAAGTCACGTGATTCACCTATTAAGAATGAAGCTACAGGTTTTTAGATGAAAAGGGGTAGCAGAACATGTAGAATTAAATAAAGCATGAGTAGCACGTGATAGAAGGAAAAGCGTGAATAATGGCACGATGAGAGCTGGAGATGAATGTAAGAATAATGCGAGGTGAGATGGGAGGGGGGGGGGGGGGAGAAAAATGAAACAAATGCGACAAAAAGGTGCTGTGAGCTCTAGAGGTGAACAAGAGAATTTCATCCATCATCTTCTCCATATAGCTGCAGCTCCTACCATCAAAATTCCTCCACTTATCTTCCCCATGGTTGCTTGAATTCTCCTTGGTGGCTAGCTGAACAGTGGACCTTCCTAGATGTAGATTTGAGCTTCAAATTGGCTCTCCAATTGGATAAAAATTTCTTTACTCAATCTTTTAATTTAAGCATTATTTCCCTTATTAATTTGACTAGGTTTAGCTTATTAATTTAGGAATTTAATTGCTGGAAATTACTGGATTGATTTGATTTGTAGATTAGGTGTAATTTGATATTTGGATATTAATTTTGATCTCTACATTTTTATGGAAATTCCAGACTTAGTTGCTGTGCAATTTGCTCTTAATTTCCTCTTGATTATAAGCCAATTGATGCAATGGTTATTGAATTAAGTGGCTAAAATTTTTATGCAATTGATGTGTTTGAAGAATTCATTAATCTAATTAATTAATTAGCATTTTAAGTGGATTGTGCAGTAGATTTTTATAAGCATTTAGGATTAATTTTATTGTGTTCTTATTCCTAACTCAATTAATTAATTCTTCAAGGTTTCTTGTGGTGGCAAAATCTTTGAATTATTGGTGAATTGAGTCTTGGATGGTAATTCAAGAGTTCTTATGGCGAATACACTAATGAGCAAGAATTTAAATCCAATTTTGGTACACTAAAAGAGAGCAACGATAATTGAATTCTAGGAAGTCAATCTAAAGGCTAGCTACCATATTTTCTTAATTGTTTGCTTCACTTGTCTTAAGTTTTTGATTCTTGTCATTTTAAATTTAGTTCAAGTAAATTTTAGTAATTTAAAATCCCCTAAATAATTTTCAATTAGTGATACTTAGAACACTCTTTCACAAACAATTAGAGGCAAAAACTCCTTGGGAAATGACTTAGGTTGCACCATTACCTATAAATTTATTTTGCTATCTAGTTTTATTTGAGATTGCCTGAGACAATCATCACAAGCAAATATGTCCCATCTAGGGCTTTTCACAAAGCTAAAGAGTACTTAATTTGGAACTCTAGAGAATTTATTATGATTTTTCAAAGTTGGCTAAATTATATAAAAATTATTAAGGGTACTATTCATATGGTCAGTTTGCATTCTTGTGTCACTCATAGGACAAATGAAGTCCAATGCTCATGAAATTTTGCAAGCATAAATCAGACATCATAAGCTTTTTATAAGCACTGAGAGCACTAAATTTGGATTAGTATAGAGAGATTTATGAATTTTTGAAATTTAGGGTCTACACCAATCTAAGAGCACGACCTAGGTTACTATTCCGTTAATTTTTATAGGCTAAATATGATTGTTTTGGTCTAGAATTATTTTTATTAGTCAGTTAACGTCTACAACTTTCTAGAAAGTTATAGTATGCATGATTTGGATTTTTCTAGAATTAGTTATAAACTTCCAAAGTTCATATCAGTAAATTGTTCCTATAACCCAAGAGCAAAATTCTGATATTGTGTAATGTGGTCCAAGATTCAAGATTTGTGTGGTGAATTATGATGTTTTTGATATGAATAGATATGTTATGTATGGATAATGTTATTGGTAAGCCCATACGATTCTTAAAGCCAAGAACGAAATAAATGGGCTTACAATTACGCAATTAACCATTGTTAAAAAGTGCAATTTTCATATGAATGTGTATATTATGCCAAGTATGCCATAAGTTAAGAGCTATATAGCGATGGTGTTACATCATCTTTACCAAATGTGAGACAACAATCATGGGACAACCTATGACTACAACCTCACCATCAACTATGGGTAAAGTAAATCTAAATGTGGATGAAATAACTTAATAAAGTTAGCCTATGGTTATGATAATCTCATTCATCCAATAGCAAATAGACATGGGATTGAACAATGTTATGTACTAAATGTTAATACAATTAGCCAAGATTGTCAAGCCTATGGTATGCAATGAGGTGTAGAACTTTAGAGGATAAGAACAAAGGAAAATACAAGTAAGAGAGTAGTCTATGTCATCATTGAATGATGGTCAGTCCATTTTGTATTCAAATGCAATTATGAATGTACCTATGATCACTAATCTAGTTAGCCTTGAGGGGCAAGCATGGAAAGAATTAGCACCAGGTAACCTTAGTTTGCCATATGTTTTGCCTAATCCTTTATCTTCTAGTTTAATCCTACAAGTGAGGCTATAAAGTGTTGCAACATATCCTAGTACCAACTATAGGATAGCCTAACTAAGGGGCCTAGGTGATTTAGCTTGTGAGCAACAATGGAATGTACTTTCACCTTTAGACAACTAATTAGCTAGTCCACGATTAACCCCAAAGTAACCTATTATGAACAAATGAGCTTAGTTATTCCCTTATAAGGGACCTCTTACAAGGTAGCAGGTGATTCAACTAAGGAGCTGCCATAGAATCTATCTTCACCTTCTGCAGTTAACCAGCTTGCATATCCAACAACTTTAAAATAGTAGAATGATCATCAGCCAATTTAAGCTCCCTTTTACCCCTAAGGTAGACCGACCCAATTCTAGTTCAATCGCCAAATCCTAATCAACTGGCCACTGCAAACCATAAGCTTGTTGTAGTTCAATTGATCGACACTAATATGATCATCAAAATAATAAGAAGACACTTTGGTGCGCAATTAAAGCCTCTCAACAAGTCTGTGTATGGGAAACCATATCTCGAGTGGATTGATTAAATGATGAAATTGCCCTATGTAACACCATAACTTTCTAACTTATCTCATGCTATCTCCATGTCCCACATCATGTATTTCATGAAGAAGCAAGGAAAAATGGCATTAAAATAATGAGTATTTTTGTGTTGAGTAGTGTATGAATTTTTCATTCGATGTCTCATGAACTATATGAACTCATTTAACTCATTTTCATATTTAATTACAAAGACACAACTCAAATCCATCACAAAAAATGGCCTAGAACACGTGCAAGTGAAAGAAACACACAAAATACCATAGTGTAACCTCAACTAGAATTCCATGCTTTCTGTCACAAACTTTGAAAAATTATAATTAATTATAGAAAAATCAAAATCATGCATTCTTTACTTCTAGCAAGCTATAGATGTCTAATTTATGCTAAAAATAATTTCAAGTCATGGAACATCAAGTAGAAGACATTTGACATTCAAAAAGTACCCAAGGTCTCAGTTGTCTGGGCTACTATCACAAGTTACTGTCATAAAATTTTGAAATTCATAACTAACTCTAGAAAAATCCAAATCATGCAGATTCATCATTATGAGAAGATACAGATGTTAAATCTAAGAGAAAAATATCTCCATACCACACCAAGTTCATTTAGGAATTGAATTATAAATGAACAATACAGGAGGTCAAGTGGCACTACTAGTACTGACATTAAACTTCAAATTTTCATAACTCTTTGCTCAGACCTCCAAATGAGATGATTTTGGTGGCCATATAAATCTTATAATCTCTAATTTATACCTATAAAATTGCACAAGCATTGGACACCATTTGGCCCTCAGATGACACAAAGTACAAAACTGACCATATGAATAATACAAGCACCAAAACAACAAAATCTATGCAAATTGTTATCAATCTCTTATCTTCCAAGTTGTTGGCTCCTATTACCTTATCCACTTAGTCCACCTGACATGTTAAAACATTGGAGAGAAGGGAATGAGATTCAAATAATCCTAATAGCTCATCTCCCTTTCAATCACACATAAAGAAGGCAAAACAAGTCTTGAAAATGCATGCATGAGCATAATGGATGACATGATTATTCAAGAAGCAATCTTGCCATGTGAGTAAGTCATACAAGGCATCCATAGGCTTGCCAAGTAAATGGATTAGCCTTACCCCTTCACTTATGGATTTTGGACGTACCTCACCCATTTTCTTAAGGACTAAGCCAATTAGGTTCATGGAATCATTTCTAAAGCCATACATCTTCCTTAAAGACTAACTTGGTCTATTAACCTCTTTGTGGTTCCAAGAATCTACCTAATGAAGCAACACCCATCAAATGGGTTCTAGGCTCCATTCTTTCCTTTCATTTATGATTCTTGACTTTTTTTAAGTCTCTTGGAGTCATCACACAATTAAAACAAATAGCCCAATTACATGTTACTTCCTTAGGACATATTATGGAACCTAAGACACCAATTCATTCTCGAGGCCTCCGAAATTTTTTCCAAGGTTTTCCTTCACTTTCATTCATCATATATGACTTAAAAATGGGTTTGAAAAAAATTTAAAACTCTCCTTAGGTGTCTCATCCCCTCTTACCCGAGACTATACACTATTTAGCCTCAATGGAAGTTTGCTTTGTTTTCTTGATGGAGGATGCATATAGGGAGACTTTTAGGGATCTTAGCAGCTCATTCAAACACTTATTTGGGCCTAGGAATTAAGATATCAATTCAGATTTTACAAGGAACACTTGAAACCCTAGATTTGCTATTTTGAATTTCCATGGTTCTTTTGTTGTTTTCTTTGCATATTCATATTCTCTACACTCTATTTCCTAAGATTAACCCTTGATTCTACCCAAAATCCATGCCCTCTTGTAGCTTCTCATGTTGGATGAACCAAGGAAGAAAAGGGAGGAGGGGTAGCTACCATGGGATGGAACTTTTACCTTGTTTTTCCTTGTTTTCTTGCTTGAATCTTCCTTTCCTTGGCCTCCTCTCTCTAAATTCGAATTTTTCCCTCTATTCTTCCCTCAAAACAGATCCATAAACTTCAATATAACCATAGGAAAGAAAGGGAAACAGAGGAAAAGAGGTTTACTAAAGAGAAAGCATGAAAAAACTAAGAAATTCCATACCTTTCTACCTTGGATTTATCCTTCTCTTCTTCTCCTTTTGGTGTGCCTCAAACCCTAGCTCTCTTCTCTGGTTTAGGGTAGAAAAAATTGTGTCTAAATGAGTGAGGAGGTGGGATGCCCTATATATATATAGGTGGAGGCTAAGAAAGACTTTTCAAAAGTCTCAAATTTGCCCTTTCGTCTTGGCATTTTCATTTCTGGTTCGTTTTAGCTCCTTTTTGAGAACCATCTTTTTCATTATCAAATATAGGTTCCCAATTTAGTAAAATTCCTTTGCAATCACTCAAATTAGAGCTAAACTTTCCTCAACAAATCCATCAAAGTTTAGGTCCACTATCGTTGGAAAACATCTACTGGAGGGGTTTTAACTGTCTCGGGGCTTTCCATGGTTTTCAAGGCCTATAAGAACCTTGGAGAGCTCAAAAATTTTATTTAAAAAGCCATCCTGTGAGAATTCCAAGATTTGCTCAAAATTATGAAAATGCCATTACGTTTCTAAGTCTTTCATCAAATTTTGTTTCTTCATTTTAGCTCCTTTTTTCTTTTTGTCTGAGTTTGGGATTCTCATTTTTAAGAGTCTAGAATACTACTTAAATTTTTTGGAACCTTAACTAATTCATTTCAGGGGACTTGCTTTGAAAACGTATCCGTTTTCATTGTTTAGCGAAAATCGGATATTACAATTCTCCCCTCTTTAAATAAATTTTGTCCTCGAAATTTAGATGACATACCTCATGGGAAGAGCTCTGGATGCTTCTTTCTTATCCTCTAGCTCCTAGGTAGCTTCTTCAGGAGAAAACCCTTTCTAAACCACTTTCACCAACAGTATCGTCTTATTTTGTAACTGCTTGAGTCTAACGTCCATGATCCGATCTGGTGATACTATGTATGATAGATCATTCTGTAACTACAAATTCTCATATTTTATGACATGTGAGGGGTCAAGCTAGTACTTTTTGAGTTGGGATACATGGAATACATTATGTACTTGGCTTAGGTTTGGGGGAAGGGTAAGTCTGTAGGCCACAAGTCCTACTTTATCAAAAATCTGAAATGGACCTATATACTTTGGACTAAGCTTTTTACTCTTAATGGATTGACCTATCCCTGTGACTGGAGACACTCTAATGAAAATATGGTCTCTAATCTCAAACTCTAATGGTCGTCTACATCTGTCTGCATAACTTTTCTATCTACTCTAAGCCCGTCAGCAGTTTCTTTCTAATGGTCTCAATTTGTCTAGAAGTTTGATCCACTAATTTTAGGCCTATCAGGCTTCTTTTTCCTAGTCAACCCAACACATCGGAGACCTACATTTCCTCCCATACAATGCCTCATACAGTGCCATATGTATACTTACATGATAGCTATTATTATAGGCAAACTCTGCTAGAGGCAAGTATGTATCTTAATTTCCTTTCATCTCTAAGACACATGCCCTCAACATGTCCTCTAGGGTTTAGATGGTTCTCTCTATTTGTCCATCTGTCTGTGGGTGATAGGCTGTGCTAAATCTAAGCCTGGTACTTAGAGCATCCTGTAGTGATGTCCAGAGATTTGAAGTGAATCTGGGATCTCTATCTGACACTATGCTCCTAAGCACACCATGTAATCTAAATATCTCCTTGATGTATAGTTGGGCTAGCTTATCTAGGGTATAAGTGGCTTTCATGACTAAAAAGTGTGTTGACTTTGTTAATCTATCCACTATTACCCATATTGCATTATGCCTCGATGATGTCCTGGGTAAACCCATGACAAAATCCATTGCTATACTATCCACTCCAGGATATCTAGGGGCTGGAGTAACCCAGCTAGTTTCTAGTGCTTTATTTTAACTTTTTGACACATTAAACATTGGGAGACATACTTTGCTATATTTGTTTTCATTCCAGGCTACCAGAACATTTTCTTTAAATCCTAGAACTTTTTATTACTGTTGGAGATTGTGCCCTAGGCCAATCATTTGTAAACATTGTGCTTCATTAAGGATAAAAGTTTTTCTATTACAATTATTATTTTTGCATGTTTCTATAATAATTATATTCTTGGATAAATTATATTAGTTATCCTAAATATCCCTAGTCAATCATCATTGAGGGAACAATGATGAATTAATATGAGTATGATTTTGATTGATGGTTATGTGTTAATCATGTATGGAGATACAAATCAAAATCATAGGTGCTTGTTGGAAATAGGGCACTGGATCGACCCATCATGAGGTAGCTTCATGGATTAGGTCATAAGCGTACCTCATATATAATCATGTCACTAATCCCTCATACCTAAGATCATCATAGATTCCAACATGAAGGACACTGTGCTTTAGCATTGTCAAAAGTCACCTTTGACTGGATGATCATAAAGGCTATGATCGAGCATAGTGGACTCCATGTAGAGGATGATGAGTGGTCAAGATGGAATTTGTCCTTCTGGTTAACGGAGAGGTATCTCTGGGCCCCTCGATGAGTGAGATTGAGAAATGCATGGCCATGCTTGGATGGAAGGGTTTTCCATTCGTTTTGTCAGTCTACACGTAAATCGAGAAACTAATGATCGAGTAAGATAAAGATGACATTTCCATACCTCATGCTCGATCAAGATATCATGTGATAAAAGGGATGTGACAGGGTTATACAATAGGTTATATTAGGTCACCAAGCCCTAGGTGATTTAGGTAGTCACTATGTCTTGTTAGAGGCCACTGGTGACTTGTGGGTGCAATAACATTGTTGGCCCATTGTCAATATCATATAGGCCTACAGGGTTGCACACAAGAACAAATCAACTTGAACAAGAATGTCCAAATTCATTGAACCTAGAATTGTGTCTAGATTCGATGAATGTTATGCTTAATTAGGGCGAGATAATTATATATATATATAATATGTTATATACATGTAATTAATTCAGAATATAAGTACATATATATATTAATTTGATATATATAATATATTTCATATATATATATAAATTTGAAATATATATATTTGATATAAATATATATATTGTATTATATATTTCAATATATATTTATTTATTTATAAATGAATTAGTTCCAATTGAATTTATGAGATAAATTCAAATTTTAACTAATTTGTTTAAGATTAATTTGGATTAATTTAAATAATGTATTTAAATTAACTAATTTAATCTAAATATACCTCTATAAAAGGAGAGGTAGGATAGGGTTTAGAAACACACAAAATACAAAAGAAGTCAGATTTCTAAACCCTAAGCCGTCCCCTAGAGAGAGAGAGCAACCGTACACCTAAAGAGAGAAAGTGTACAGATACCTAGAGAGAGAAGATCGTCTTCTCGTCAATTCGCATATGGACGTGGTGAACGAAGGTGCTAGCACGCTTTTCAAGTTGCCAGATCATTCATGTGGATACCAATAGAGGGGGCTGTGCATAGACGTTAGTTCCAAAGATCCGAAAGGACAAAGCACGCTGCAAAGGTAATATTTTGTCTTATACTCGGTTTAATCAAGTAGACGGATCCATGAGAAGAAATGAATTAAAATTTTTGTTGTGTGTACAGTTCGTTTCTTACAATTACTGCCTAGATGAATGGTATACTTGCTCTTATGTGTCTCATCTAATATTTTCTCTTTGATGTTTATATTTTTGGGCACATACAGCCTATTCCTGTATCTCACTATATCATCCTCAGATAGATTGAACTCCTTAATGCTACCTTGGGCTATCTTAGCTCTAATCTTACTTACATGGTCATCTATCGACTAGGCTTCTCTTATCTAATCCCTTAGGTCATTTTCTATTTGGGTTTCACTCATTAGTAACTTCCTTGAATGCACCTCACTTGAGAGACTTATATCTCTGAATCTCTCAATCAACTCCTACTCTTGGATCATAATACAGACCATGTGTATGGATGTTTTACTTAGGGCATCAGCTACCACATTAGCCTTAGCGGGATGGTATTTCAGTGTCAAGTCATATTCTTTCAAAAATTCTAACCATCTCTACTGTCTCATATTCAATTCTTTCTATTCAAATAAATATTTAAGGCTCTTGTGGTCGCTGTAAATTTCTATAGTTTCCCCATACAAGCAGTGTCTACATATTTTCAAAGTAAATACCACTGTGACTAATTCTAGGTCATGTGTAGGGTAATTTTCTTCATGAGATTTTAATTGTCTAGAGACATAAGCTACCACTCGGCCTTTCTGCATAAGTACACATACTAACCTTTTCTTTAAGGCATCATTGTAGACTACAAAAGTCTCTCTAGGGTCAAGGAGTACTAAAACTGGCGTCATGGTTAACTTATGCTTCAACTCTTGAAAACTTTCAACTCTTAAAAATTGCCCTCACATTTCTCATTCCACACAAATGGTACATTCTTTCTAGTAAGCCAGGTCAGTGGCATCACTATCTAAGAAAAGCCTTGAATAAACCTCTTGTAATAGCCCACTAAACCTAGGAAGCTCTTGATCTCTATCACTATCATAGGTCTCTCACACTATAACACTACCTCTACCTTATAGGGATCTGCTGTGACCCCTGCCTGGGAGATCACATGACTTAGGAATTAAACTTCAGTGGGCTAGAACTCACATTTCCTAAGTTTAGCATACAGTTGTCTCTCTCTCTCAAGGTTTCTAGGCCTAATCTCAAGTGCTACTCATGTTCTTCACTAATTTTTGAATAGATAAGAATGTCATATATGAAGATAACTATAAATCTATCTAAGTATGGCCTAAACACTTTATTCATGTAATCCATGAACACTGTGGGTGCATTCATTAACCTGAAGGGCATAATTAAGAATTCATAATACCCGTATCTAGTTCTAAATGCTATTTTGGGAATATCCCCAGCCTTTATTCTGAGCTGATAGTATCCCGACCTGAGGTCTATCTTAGAAAAAACTAATGCTCCTACCAACTGATCTAAGAGGTCATCTATGCGAGGGAGAGGGTATTTATTCTTAATGGTTATCTTATGGAGTTCCCTGTAGTCTATACATAGTTTAAGACTCCTGTCTTTCTTCTTTATGAATAAGATTGGAGCTCCTTATGGCAAGACACTAGGTTTGATAACACCCTTCTTTAAAAGCTCTTCTATTTACTTTTTAAGCTTAGCTAGTTCGGTGGGAGCCATCCTATACGGTGCCTTAGACATTGGACTTGCCCCAGGTACAATGTCTATAGGAAACTCGACCTCTCTCTCTGGGGGTAGTTCGCTAATCTCTTTAGGAAATACCTCTGGGAACTTTTTCACTATTGGGATTTCCTTTATACCCTCTTCTACCTTAGCCTGAACTGAAAAGAAAACTAGGTATCCTTGACAACCATGCCTTAGAGACCTCTCAGCCTAGGAGGTGGTTATGACAAATAACTTAGTCCTCATACTAGGCATAGTCCCACACTCAGGTAAAGCAATACATCTGTGGCTACATCTAATGTGGCATTATTTGCAAACATCTAGTTCATGCCAATAATCTAATCAATATCAACTAGTGACATACAAATCAAATCAAGAGTGGTAAGACAATGATTAAACTGGACTACATAATTCAAGCAAGCATGAGAGGTAATAGCTCAGTTTCTTATAGGGGTAGATACATGCAATTCATATGGTAATGTATGCATACTCAGACCCAACCTCTTAACATAGTCATATGATATCAAAGAATGGCTAGCACCTAAATCAAACAATGCAGTTGTAAAAAAATCATTTATTCTAATAATACCTTGAATTGGACTCGGGCATCGGCTAGCCTCCTACTATGATAGGGCAAACCCTGAGTCTGAGGTCTAGGAGTAGGAGCCATCTCCCTTTGCTGCATAAACTGTAGAGGAGCCTGGGTGCAGTCCCTAGCCATGTGTCTTGGCCTACCACACTAGAAACATATGTTCTGCCCCACATAGCATGGTCTGGTGCCATGGTTCTTGCTGCACTGGGGACATACTCTAGGTGTAGAACTGCCTTTACTGGATTGAGTTCTTCTTTTCTTTCCTCTTTTGTTCCATTGGCTCCTTCCACCTCTCCTACTCGTAGTTGTAATCTGTGGTTCATTTCTAGGTCTCTTGGGCTCAAGTAGGGATGGTCTGGCACTGGAGGAAGGTTGTATAGTTTTGAGGTTTGCCTTCATTACTCTACATATCTCAACTAGGGTATTGAAGTTTCTGATTCTCTATAGAACTACCCTATCTCTAATATCAAGGAGAAAACCTTTCTCTAACTTGCTACTCTTTAGCATTCATCATTATGCCTCTGTAAATATGACGAATACCTAGAGAGCTCTACAAATTTAGCCACGTACTGATCCATGGACATGCCTTCTATATATCTAAGAAGTAAGCCTTCTATCTGTTTAAGGAGTACAAACTCTGACTCCTTCTCATCTCTAACAGAACTAGGGAAATACTTCTCGTAGAAAGCCTAAAAGAATGCCTCCCATGTAATCAGAAGGTTCCTTGCCTTCAAAATAGGCTCGGTGCCCTTCCACCAATAATTTACCTCTTTTCTGTAGCTAAAAAATAGCCATCTTGACTTTCTACTCAGACGTGCACTACATCAGCTCAAAAATTTTCTCTAATTGCATAATCCAAGCCTCAGCTTTTTCTAAGTTCATCTCACCATCAAAGGTAAGAAGCCTGAACTTTCTAAACTGAGTAATAATCTTTTTGGTAGAAGGTTGCTCCTGGGCTGGAGGTGTCTGAGCTGGTGGAATAGGGGCAATCTTTTGTATGTGTGGCTGTGGATCTGGGTGAGTCACCCTTGATTGCTTATGATGATTTGAGTGATGAGGTGGCTGTGGAGGAGGAGGTGTAGGGCCCTGGCTATCTCTCTCAGCAAGCTGTTCCTGTAACTGCATGATTACGACCTACTGTTGATCCAGGCGAGCCATAATAGCTGTAGGGTTCCAGCTACTAGATCACTGGGCTTGGTTCTATCATCTGCATGGGCCTCTCTAGAAGGCTGACCTCTCCTAGTGTTCACCATAACTCTGAAACATCATAACAAACTTTAGCACAAAAAGGGAATACTTTCACCACCAACACACTCAATTCATCCACAACAAGCTTATATACATCTAGATAACTCATCAACAAGCCACAACCCACATCAAGAGCTTGAACCTTTGCTCTAATACTAATAAATGTAACACCACAACTTTCTAACTTATCTCATGCTATCTCCTTGTCTCATATCATGTATTTTATGAAGAAGCAAGGAAAAATGGTGTTAAAATAATAAGTATTTTTACATTACATTGCATATGAATTTTTCATTCAATGTCCTATTGCAACACCATAACTTCTAGCTAATCTTATCATATATATACATGTCTCACCTCATTATGTTCATGAAGGTATAAGGAAAAAGGGGAAAAATAATGAATTTCTTTACATTGCGTCAAACTTAAAAATTTCATTCAGTGTCACGTGGACCGTATGAGTTCATACTATGCATTCCCATATTTAATTACATAAAAAAAATCATTTGCATTACAAAATCATGTCCACAACTCATGGAAACCGAAATGGAGCATGGAATATGAAGGTTCATTCTCGGCCAGATTTGGCTTCTTTTCTGGTCAAACTTTGGACAATCATAACTAATTTTAGAAAAATCAAAATCATGAAATCTTAGTCATTATAAGAATATATGGATGTCTAATTCACACTAAAAATATGCCCAGGCCATGACAGCCATCATAGAGGACTTTTGACATCCAAAATGGTCCAAAGGTCTGGCTACATCCTGGAACTAGTACAGAATTCTGCAGAAAAATTTGAAAATGTCCAATTAATTTCACAAAAATCTAATTCATACAAATGATACCAATATGGAAATATATGGATGTTAGCTAGAGAGAAAAAATATCTCTAGACCATTTTATGAAGCCCAGACCTCAGAATTCAATGGAATAATACCTCTGGTCGGGTAAGATTACTGATACTGGACAAAAACTTCAAAAATTTATATCTCCCTCTCTAGACCTCCAAATGAGGTGCTTCTAGTTGGTACGAGTCACTGTGATTTTCTAGTTTCTCTGAATATAATTTCATGGCAATTGGATATCATTTGAGCCTCGTGTGACAGAATTCAATTTCGGACCAAATGAATAATGCAGCAGACCAAAACCATAAAAATTGCCAAATTTGAAAAATCATCAAATATTCTATAGACCTCCAAAAATTATGACCTTTAGCTTCCCAAAAAGCTCTTAATGAGACCTATTTTCATGAAAAATCTTAGATCAAGACTAACCCATTTGGCTAAAAAGTGACATAGGGTTCCATTATAGTCAATTTTGGCTCCATATAAGGTACCAAAGTTGCCAAATGGATTTTCTTTGGTTGTGGCACCTTTTGGGCAAGTCTAAAAGTACATTTAAGACTTGTGTGAGCTACCCAAATGGTCCCAAACCTCATGCATCTCATTTTGGCCATTCAACCCACACTTATGCATATTTTCATCAAACTCTCAAATTGCATACTTGGGTATTACATACTTAAAATATATGCTAGAGCTCATACATCATATCCATACATTTAAACATCACATAATGTCATATTTACACATGTCTCAAGGATCATAGACCATTTACAACATCATATACATTGTGAAGCAGCATTATGGATTCAAAAAGAATAAAACTAGGCATATGGTTGTCAATCTTTCTTTTTCATTGTTGTTGGCTCCCATTGCCATAGCTACTTGGTCCACCTAGTATGTTAGAGCATTGGAGAGGAGGGGATGAGATTCAAAGAATCCTAATAGCTCATCTCCCATTCAATCATACATAATATGTGCAAAGCAAGCCTTACAAATGCATGCATGGAGAAAATGGAAGACATGGACATTTAAAAAGCAAACTTGGCATATGAACAAATCATATAAGACATTCAAGAGCTCACCGAGTGTTTAGATTGGCCTCACACTTCTTCTCATGGATTTTGGACTTGCCTCACCCATTCTTTAAGAGCTTTGGACTCAACCACATTCTTGGGAGCCCACTTTGCTTTTTGAAGACTCTTTACTTTGTCTCAACCAAGCTGAAAGGTTCTTGGTTCATCTTCGCCATGGTGAAGAGTTCTTGGCCTCTCCATACTCAAGTAAACTCAAACAAACATCATGTATTCATTTGGAAACATAACATGGCATCAAGAGTCATGGCATATAAAGGCATACTAGCATACTTTTCATAACTTGAAAATACACATGCACACATTTTAAAACAAGCTAAACACACATCCATGTATGAGAGAAGGTGGAGAAAGCTACCTTGTGTACACTCACACACTTTTTCCTTGGATTTCAAGCCTCCTCTTTCGGCCACACACCCACAAATTGGTGGAGATGGTTTCTCTTGGCCTAGATACAATTTATAGGAGCCAATTAGGTTCATGAAACATATTCTAAGGCCACGCAACTTGGTTAAATACTAGATGCCTCTAAAACCCCCATTATGGTCCATAAATGCACCTAATGAAGCAACACCCCTCAAATGATTTCTAAGCCTCATTCGTTCACTTCAAATATGATTCTTGACTCCTTTTAAGCCTTTTGGAGTTATCACACGATTAAAATAAAGGGCCTAACATCACGTTACTTCTTTAGGTCATAATATGGAACCTAAGGGACCAAATCTCTTTCCATGAGTTCTAAATTTTTTCCAAGGCCTCCCTTCATTTTCAATCATCAAATATTACTCAAGAATCGCCTTAGAAAAATTTAAAACTCTCCCCCACTACTAGAACCCTCCTTGGGTGGGACTATGAGTATCTTTGGGCCACTTGGAGTTCTCTTAGTTTTCTTGAAGGAGGAAGCTTTTGGGGAGCATCTTAGGTGTCTCAAGAACTCATATATACTCTTAATTAAACCTAGAAATCATCACAACAAATCAGAATTTGGAAGGTGCACACAAAACCCTAGAATTTGCATCTTAGAATCTAATGGTTATTTTGTTGTTATCCTTGCATGTTCTTGTTCGTCCCCATCAAATACCTAAGATTCATGCTTGGTTGGGCTTGAAAATCAGATCCTTCTAGGGTTCTTTGTGTATGTCGAAGTGGAGAAGAAAGGGAGATCAATATAGCTACCATAGGATGCATTTTTACCTTGTTTCCTTGCTTAGTTTGGCTTGAATCTTGCTTTCTCCAAGCTCCTCTCTTCAAATCCGAAATTTCCCTTGAATTTCTCCCTTGAATTAGATTTATAAACTTCATTTTAATCCAAGGAAACAAAGGAGAAGGGAGGAGAGGAGGTGTGGATGAAGAAAAGCAAGGAAAAACACCATGAAAACATACCTTAAACTTGGATTTCTTCCTCCTTCTTCTTCCTCTCTTGCGTGCCTCTCCTTTAGGGTTTTGCTTCTGGTTTGGGGCTGAATTTTTTGAAGTCAAATGAGGGCAAGTGTGAGGCGCCACCTATATATAACTAGGGCAAAAAGACTTTTTCAAAAATTCTAATATTGCCCTTTGTATTTTGTATTTTCATTTCTCCTTCGTTTTAGCTCCTTTTTTAGAACCGTCTTTTTTATTATAAAATTTAGGTTCCCAATTAAGAAAAATTCTTTTGGAATCACTTAAATCGGAGCTAAAACCTTCCCGAATAGGTTCTTCAAAGTTTGGGTATACTAATATTAGAAAACATCCACCGGAGGGGATTTAACTATCTTGGGGCTTTCTATGATTTTCAGGGCCTCTGAGAACCCCAGCAAACTCAAAACTTTGATTTAAAAAGCTCTCCTATGTGAATTCCAAAAATTGCCCAAAATTACGAAAATGCCATTATGTTTTGTAGGTTTTCCGTCAAAATTTGTTTTGTCATTCTAGCTCTATTTTCCTTCCGTCTGAGGCTAAAATTCTCATTTTTAGGAGGCTAGAATGTCACTCAAATTTTTTGAGGCCTTAACTAATTCATTTCGGGGGACTTGCTTTGAAAACATACCTGTTTTCGTCGTTTAACGAAAACTGGACATTACACCTATGAACCATATGAACTCATTCAACTCATTCTCATATTTAATTACATAGATACAACTCAAATCCATCACCAAAAATGGCTTATAACTTGTGCAAGTGAAAGAAACACACAAAATACCATAGTGTAGCCTCAACCAATATTCCATGCTTTCTGTGACAAACTTTGAAAAATCATAACTAAATAAAAAATGATTAAAATCATGCATTCTTTACCATTATGAAAATCTAAAGATGTCTCCTTTATGCTAAAAATAATTGCAAGTCATGGAACATCAAGTATAATACATTTGACATTTGAAAAGCATCCAAGGTCTCAACTGTCTAAGCTACTGTCATAAGTTACTGTTATAAATTTTGAAAATTTATAACTAACTCTAGAAAACTCCAAATCATTTAAATTTGGTCATTCTAAGAAGCTACAGATGTTAACTCTAAGGGAAAAATATCTTTAGACTATGCTAAGTTCATTTACGAACTGAATTATAATGGAATAGTATAGGGGGTCAAGTGGCACTATTGGTATTGACATTCAACTTCAAAAATTCATAACTCTCTGCTCAGATCTCCAAATGAGGTGATCCTGGTAGCCACAAAAATCCTATAACCTAGTTTATGCCTGTAAAATTTCATAAGCATTGGACACCATTTGACCCTCAAATTACACAAAACACAAAATTGACAATATGAATAGTACATGCACCAGAACAGTAGAAAAATCCCTACTTTGAAAATTCATAATTAATTCTATAGAGCTCTGATTTTTTTGCACTTTATCTTCCCAAAAATCTCTCAATGAACTCTACATGTTTGCCAAATTTA
Organism: Erythrophleum ivorense; assembly: GCA_026724425.1. Lineage (NCBI taxonomy): Eukaryota > Viridiplantae > Streptophyta > Magnoliopsida > Fabales > Fabaceae > Erythrophleum > Erythrophleum ivorense. The sequence goes on from JAIUCV010001391.1 coordinate 75,967, forward strand.
ATGGGAACATTCATCCATTTGGTTAGTTTGTGCCATAGGGTTCTTGTTTGGTCATTTTTATAGTCTCAACTAGTATCAAAGTGTCCAATTTTGCTTCCCAAGCTTGTGTGGCTACTTGAGCATGTGGGATTGCACTAAAATGACATTCTAAACTTGTCTCAAAGGTGTACAAACCCAAAATTTGGAAACTCACTCTCTCACCCCATGCCATACATAAATTTTCATAGTGCTAATCTTACCATTCCACACTCAAAAAACATTATACCATCCATATAACATTGAATCTCATTTGTACATGGTACATTAGTATAATTATACATGCTCATAAGGTCATAGAACATAAGATTACAACATTTGCCACTCATATGGCCATAAAGAAATAAAATCTATGCAAATTGTTGTTAATCTCTTATCTTCTAAGTTGTTGGCTCCTATTACCTTGTCCACTTGGTCCACCTGACATGTTAGAACATTGGAGAGAAGGGAATAAGATTCAAAGAATCCCAATAGCTCATCTCTCTTTCAAACATACATAAAGAATGCAAAACAAGTCTTAAAAATGCATGCATGAGCACAATAGATGACATGATTATTTAAGAAGCAATCTTGGCATGTGAGTAAGTATACAAGGCATCCATAGGCTTGCCAAGTAAATGGATTAGTCCCACCCCTTCACTTATGGATTTTGGACTTGCCTCACCCATTTTCTTAAGGACGTTTTGGCTCAACCTCACTCTTAAGAGACACTTTGCTTTGTCTCAACCAATTCTAAGGGTTCTTGGCTTCTCCACACTCAAGCAAACCCAAGCAAACATAGTAAATATCATTTGAAAACATAATACATCATCATGGTACCATAGAATAAGAGCTTATGCTAGAACACTTTCTATAGCTTAAAATAAATATACACACATTTAAAAAGAAGTCAAGCATACATTCATGCATGAAAGAAGGAGGAGTGAGCTACCTTTGTTGCAACCACATACTTTTCTTCTTGAAACAATGCTACTTCCTCGACCTCACACACACAAGGGTGTGGAATTAGTTTCCCTTAGCCTAAACACAATTTATGGAAGCTAATTAGGTTCATGGAATCATTTCTAAAGCCAAACATCTTCCTTAAACACTAACTTGGTCTATTAACCTCTTTATGGTTCCAAGAATGCACTTAATGAAGCAACACCCATCAAATGGGTTCTAGGCTCCATTCTTTCCTTTCATTTATGATTCTTGACTCCTTTTAAGTTTCTTGGAGTCATCACACAATTAAAACAAGTAGCCCAACTACATGTTGCTTCCTTAGGTCATATTATGGAACCTAAGACACCAATTCATTCTCTAGGCCTCCTAAATTTTTTCCAAGGTTCCCCTTCACTTTCATTCATCATATATGACTCAAAAATGGGTTTGAAAAAATTTAAAAATCTCCCTAGGTGTCTCATCCCCTCTTGCCCGAGACTATGCACCATTTGACCTCCATGGAAGTTTACTTTGTTTTCTTGTGGAGGATGCATATGGAGAGACTTCTAGGGATCTTAGTAGCTCATTCAAACACTTATTTAGACCTAGGAATTAAGGTATCAATTCATATTTTACAAGGAACACTTGAAACTCTAGATTTACTATCTTAAATTTCCCTGATTCTTTTGTTATTTTCTTTGCAATCACTCAAATCAGAGTTAAACCTTCTCAAATGAATCCATCAAATTTTGGGTCCACTATCATTGAAAAACATCCACCGGAGGGGTTTTAACTATCTCGGGGCTTCCCATGATTTTCAAGGCCTCTTAGAACCTCGAAGAACTCAAAATTTTCATTTAAAAAGCCCTCCTATAAAAATTTCAAATTTTACTCAAAATTATAAAAATGCCATTATATTTTGTAAGTCTTTCATCAAATTTTGTTTCTTTATTCTAGCTTCATTTTTATTTTCGTTTGAGCTTAGGATTCTTATTTTTTGGAGTCTAGAATGCTACTTAAATTTTTTGGGACCTTAATTAATTCATTTTAGGGACTTGCTTTGAAAACGTACTCATTTCTATCATTTAATGAAAATCGGATATTGCACCCTATGGTTTTGAAACTCTTGATCTTACAAACCTTCTTAGGAGATGTCTGTAAGTCCATAATAGAGCACATAGGTAGATTTACTACTTAATGAGGTGAGGCAAACTAAAACAAATTTTATAAACTTCAATTGTTTCCTTTATCTTTAAATAAGACAACCTTTACGTAATATTCATCCCTTTCACCTAATTCTATCTAGAACTAAGCAGACATGGAAAGGCTTCTCCATGATGGGTTTTATAGGTTACAACTAAAGGTTACCATAGCTGATCTTATGAAGTCAAAACAATAAGTGGAGAAGCTTATAATTGATTTCCTAAAAAGATTTAAGAAGATGAGAAGCAAATGCCATATTTAGTTCCCTGAGTTAGAGTATGCTACTATAGCCATAGGAAACATGCACTCTTAACTAAGAGAATAGTTGATGGTCTAGGAATGTTCAGATCTTACTTAGCTAGTAACCAAAGCTACTCACATCAAGCAATTCATCTAAAAGAAAGAGTAAAAAAGGGCCAATTGAGCAAGAAGAGGTCTGCATCTTGTACCCATTGTAGACTATGTTGATAATTTTACAAGAATAGCCAAATACCAAGAAGAGTAATCAACTAATGTACTAGCGCTAAAATCCTAAGAGGTAAGCTGTACTCTTGTCTTACTTTGAAACCTTCAAAAGAAAAGGAAGTTGCAAAGCAAGAAAGCAAAGAAGAATATTTGTTTGACTTCTCCAAAGCCGATCAAATTTTTCATCACTTAGTTTGACTATTGAGGAGTTAATACTATAAGTGGCATCATTCATATAGTCATGCTACTATTAATTGTATTATTTTTAGCAATGCAATCCAAAAAGCATTAAAGGAGGCAAATTCAAGTTAGCTAATAAAGATATAGCTAAGATAATAGTCAATAATGATCTTTTCCCATTTGTTATTACTAATACGGCTTCAACATCAGGCTCATCATTTAATCCTCAAAAGAATAAATGGAAACAACTAATGTATAAATAGTGGAAAGTGAAAGAAATGACATTTCAACCCAATCAAGATGTTAAATGCACGCACAACCTCTAATTAAATTCTATCACTCATAAACCAAGTGTATTCAACAAAATACAAAGTCTTATACAAAAGAAGAATGGTAGGGTGTTCGATAAACTATTAGTGCCAAAAGAAGATGAGGAGCCTATACTAGAAAGAAAAAGGCAAGTGGTAAAGTTCAACATTGAAGAAGGATTGTCTACTATAAAAATTACTGTTTGTAATAATGAATAGCTAAAGCCCTAAAAAATGCTCAAGCTAAAAGCTAACATAGAAAAAGGACAATGTTTTCTCAATTAGTATGTGGTAGGGCATTTGATAGACTTATACAAAAGAAGAATGGTAGGGAGTTTGACAGAGTATCAATGCCAAAAGAAAGATAAGGAGCCTATTCTAAAAAGAAAAAGGCAAGTGGTGAAGTTCAACATTGAAGAAGGAGTGTCTACTACAAGAACTACTATCTATAACAATGAACAACTAAAACCCTAAAAAATGTTGAAGTTGAAAGCTAACATAGAAAAGGGACAATGGTTTCTCAATAAGTATATGGTGAAAAGGCCATAACAACCTTCTTAGCCAATCACTTTGACTTGTACTCAAAAGATGCAAAGATGAAGGAAAAAATCTACCCATAAGCTAAAACAAATGCTTAAAATGCTAAAGGACACAAAAATGACAATAAACAAAAGTATAATAACCTAAGAAGGTAGACATTCTTGAACTAGGGTTTGATCCATTAACTAAAGCAAGAGTAAAATTGGAAAATGGTGACCTTCTAAACAAGGATGAAACTAAGATGTCTTCAGTTGATATTCACGTTATTAGGCATTTTCTTAAATAAATTTTAAGTAGATCGAAGGCAACCTAAATGCTTAAAAGGCAACGTGTTTATAAAATAATCAAAATGGGCATCAATCTCAAATAATAAAGTACTTGGGCTAGTCATGATGCAATTTGAGAAACCTTCAGAAGCTATGATGAAAATTTAAAGCCTTTATATATTAAAGTTCACATCAATGGGTAGGCTAGTTATCTAAATATTTATAGATAGAGAGGCCATCTTGAATGTAAGGCCTATTAATACAATAAAAAAACTAGTTAAAACTAAAGATGATTTGATTGCTACGAATATAAAAATAACTAACTTCACAAGAGAAGCAATAGGTGTTAAAGCCATATTAGTAACTAAGATAACAATGGGATTTAAAACATCCACTACAACATTTTTTTTGCCAATGCCAAACCAACCTATTCAATGCTATTAGATAGGGATTGGAGTAATTCCAATCAATGTGTCACTTCCACATTACATTAATAACTTATATTTTGAGAAAGAGATATAGTTGAAATAATATTAGCTGATAAAAATCCTCACAACTAATGTTAAAATGGCAAAAGTAATATTTTACTCTTCACATATTACTCCTATATTATTATCTGAGATTTACAAGAAGGGTTTCTTAGAATCTTATAACCTTACCTTTCAAAGGTTTTAAGGTTCTAACTTGAGCTAATAAGGTAGATTCACGACATGAAATACATTAGATTTATGGATTAGTAATATGAAGTAATTAAAGACATTCTAAATCAACTAGCACTACTTACAACTTAAACCAAAATTGAATAATCAACTCCCAATACACTTGAGGGGGGCATGGAGACAATCTAAAAACCTCAATTAACTAACTAAAAAAGGAATTAAAATCTCCAATCAACAGACAGGTCCTAGTTTTAAGGCCTAAGATGTAACATTCTAAAATTTATTAAGTAAAATTATGAGAAATTAAGGATTTAATTTAGGAAAATAAGGAATTATCATGATAATTTTGGAAAATTATAGAAAATAGAAATTTCCTAAGGAAAATGATTATTTTGGAAATTTTGAGGCAAATAATCATTTTTGGATAGTTTTCATTAAAATAGAATATTATTATGTTTCAATTAATTAGGTTAAAATTTAATTAGAGTTCATAATTAATTTATTAATGGCAAGAAAAATTTCTAGGAACCCAACTTAATTTAACCAGATCCAACTCAACTTAAACCTATTTAACTATGCCCCAATATGCAAATATGAGCCTTATTGGACCAAAGGCCCTTAAGTCAACTCATATTCTTTCAAAACCCTAAGAGTGGGCTACCACTAATCATTTCACACTAGAAAAGTGTGGACAATAAAAGCAAGAAAAGGAAAAAAGCATAGGGAGAAGGAGGCTAAGTTTTCTACACCATTTTGTCTCCAATCTGCAAACTTAGAAGGAGATTTAGCCAAGGTAAGCTATACAAAAGTTGATCCTCTCATTTTTTCTTCATTTTGGTTCTGTTAGTTTCTTGTTTGGTGGATTTTCATCTCATCCCCAAATCTAAAAATGGGTGTTTTGGTAGTTTTTTGCATGATTTTTAGAGCTTAAGGCTAAAAGGACTATTATGTAAGTATTTCCCTTTATTATGATGTGTTATTATGCTAAAAATTTGCCACAATGACTGATTTTTGTAACACCATATTACCTTAGTTTTCCCCTTCTCATTTTTAGGTTCATTCCCATGGAATCATACACTTTCTTAAGAAAATCAATTAAAATATTATATTCTTTCTCGTTACATCGGAGTTAAAATTTTCATTTCATATCACGTGGGCCCTATGAGCTCATCCATATCATTAACCAATTAAAATACACTCATACAACTCAAAATCGTCACCAAATGTTCCAAGAATCCCGAGTTTGAAGCATTTATACATAAAATCATCAAATCTGTCTCAGGTTTTGCTACTAGATTTCAAGTGCCAACTTTGAAAATTCATAACTAATTCTAGAAAAATCAAAATCAAGCACACTATACTATTATGGAAAGCTAAAGATGTTAAATTTAGGTAAAAATAATTCTAGACTAAAAAAGTAATGTTTAGCGACTGAAAATCGATAGAATAATATCAAAGGTATTGCTACATTACTAGTATTGACTCCATATTTCAAAAATTCATATCTCTCTACTCAAACATCCAAATGAGGTTATCTTAGTGGACATAGAAAGATTATTATGTATAGTTTATTATTTCATGAGCATTGGACACCATTTGGCCCTTGAATAATATAGGAGAAGAAACTGACCATATGAATAGTAACTATATCAGTTCAGTAGCTTTTCTGCAATTTTGAAAATTCATAATTAATTTTCTGGAGTTCCAAATAATCTAGTCTTTGGCTTTCCAAAAAGCTCTAGATGAGATCTATATGCATGCAAAATTGAATGGAGAAATTTATCCATTTGGTCGATTTGTGATATAGGGTTACAAAATGGCACTTTTATGCCACCTTAAGGGTCCAAAATGGTCCAATTTAGCTTCTAGCTTTTCTAGGGCCACTTGAGCACATGGAAAAGTATTAAAATAATCTACTAAACATATCTCAAAGGTCCAAAAACCTAGATCTCACCAATTCACTCTCCCACTTGATGACATACACATGGAACATGCAAGCTCTACTTTGCCATTCAATGTAAAAACATGTTATTCTATTCATTTGCTTCCAATTCTCATATATACATCACATATCCATGTATTGATACATGTTGAAAAGGTTATACATCATGCGCATCATTAAATTACATCTTATGTGTAACACCATAAATTCTAACTCATTTCATGTCATTCTTAAGAATTCTATCATGATTCATAAGGCTTCCTATAGAAAAAGCAAGGAGAATGGGATTAATTTCGCTTTGTGTCATATCTAAAAATTCATTTTGGTATCACTTGAACCGTGTGAACTCATGCTATGCATCCTCATATTTAATTACATCATTACAAATCATTTGCATCCCAAAAACATACCTACAACTCATGGAAACTGAAATGGGGCATGGAAAATTGAAGTTCATTCTCGGCCAGAATTGGTCTCTTTTTTGGGCAAACTTTGGAAAATCATAACTAAATCTAGAAAATTCGAAATCATGCAATCTTGGTCATTCTAGAAAGCTTAGGATGTCTAATTCACATTAAAAAGATGACTAGACCATAACATCCAACACAAAGGGCGTTTGACATCCAAAATAGTCTAGAAGTCCTACTGAATTCTGGAACTGTCATAGAATTCTGCAGAAAAATTTGGAAATGTCCAATTAATTCCATAAAAATTCAATCCATTCAAATGATATCAATATGGAATTCTTTAGAGGATAACTAATGAGGAAAAATATTTCCAGATCAGTTCATCAAGCCCAGACCTCAGAATTCGATGGAACAATACTTCTGGTCAGGCAATTTTACTGATACTGGATAGAAACTTTGAAAATTCATATCTCCCTCTCTAGACCTCTAAATGAGGTGCTTCTAGTTGTCACAAATCACTGTGATCATATAGTTTATTTATATAAAATTTCGTGGTAATTGGACATCATTTGGACCTTGTGTGACAGAAAACAATTTTGGACCAAATGAATAGTGCAGCACACCAGAAACTATGAAACTTGCCAACTTTGAAAAATCATCAAATATTTTGTGGAACTCCAAAAATTATGATCTTTAGCTTCCCAGAAAGCTCTGAATGAGACCTAATTTCATGCCAAATCTTAGATCAAGACTAGCTCATTGGGCTAAAAAGTGATATAGGATTCTATTATGGTCAAATTTGGCTCCATATGAGGTACCAAATTTGCCAAATGGCCTTCCCTCGGTTGTGGCACCTTTTGGGCAAGTCTAAAAGTACATTTGAGACTTGTGTGAGCTTCCTAAATGGTCCCAAATCTCATGCATCTCATTTTGGCCATTCAATCCATATTTATGCACATTTACATCATACTTCAATATTGCATATTTGGACATTACAAACTTAAATTGTATTCTAGAGTTCATATATCATACCCATGGTTATAAACATCACATAATAGCATATTTATACATGTCTCAAGGTTCATAATACATTTACAACATCATATACATCATGAACCATCATTATGGTTCCAAAATGGATAAAACAAGGCATAAGCTTATCAATCTTTCCTCTTTATTATTGTTGGCTCCCTTCACCATAGTTACTTGGTCCACCTAGCATGCTAGATCATTAGAGAGGAAGGGATGAGATTCAAAGAATCCGAATAGCTTATCTCCCATTCAATCATACATAATATGTGCAAAACAAGCTTTACAAATGCATGCATGGGGAAAATGGAAATCATAGACATTTTTAACACAAGTTTGGCATGTGAATCACTCATACAAGACATTCAACAGTTCACCAAGTGCTTGGATTGGCCTTACACTTCTCCTTATGGATTTTGGACTTGCCTCACCCATTCTTTAAGCACTTTGGACTCAACTATACTTTTGGGAGCCCACTTTGCTTTTAGGAGACTCTTTACTTTGTCTCAACCAAGCTCAAGGGTTCTTGGCTCATCTTCACCAAAGGGAAGAGTTCTTGGCCTTTTTACACTCAAACTCATACAAACATCATGTAGTCATTTGAAAACATAACATGGCATTAAGAATCATGGCATATAAAGGCATGCTATCATACTTTTCATAGCTTGAAAATACACATACACATATTTCAAAATAAGCTAAACACACATCCATGTATGAGAGAAGGTGGAGAGAGCTACCTTATGTACACTCACACATTTTTTCCTTAGCTTTCAAGCCTCCTCTTTCGGCCACACACCTACAAATTGGTGGATATGGTTTTTCTTGGCCTAGATATAATTTATGAGAGCCAATTAGGTTCATGAAACATATTTTAAGGCTATATAATTTGCTTAGACCTTAGATTACTCTATAAACCTCATTATGGTCCATAAAAGCACCTAATGAAGCAACACCCTTCAAATGATTTCTAAGCCTCATTCTTTCCTTTCAAATATGATTCTTGACTTTTTTTAAGCCTCTTGGAGTCATCACATCATCAAAACAAAAGGCCTAGCATCATGTTGCTTTTTTAGGTCATAATATGGAACCTAAGACACCAAATCACTTTCCATGAGTTCTAAATTTTTTCCAAGGTCTTCCTTCATTTTCATTCATCAAATATGATTCAAAAATGGCCTTAGAAAAATTTAAAACTCCCCCCCACCTATAAGATCCCCTCTTAGCTGAGACATAAGCATCAATTTGGCCATATGGAGTTTTCATTATTTTCTTTAAAAAAAAAAAGATAAAAAAAAACAAAAAAAGAGGAAAAAGCTTGTGGGGAGCATCTTAGGTGCCTCAAGAACTCATTTATACTCTTAATTAAACTTAGGAAGTGTCACATAAGTTCAAAATTTGAAAGGTGCATTAGAAACCCTAGATTTTGCATCTTAAAATCTAATGGTTATTTATTTATTTTTTGCATATTCTTGTTCTTCTCCATCAAATACCTAAGATTCATGCTTGGTTGGGCTTGCAAATCAGATCTTCCTAGGGTTCTTAGTGTAGGTCGAAATGGAGAAGAAGTGTGATGAAAGGTATCAACCATTGGATGCATTTTTACCTTGTTTCCTTGCTTAGTTTGGCTTGAATCTTGATTTCTCCAAGCTCCTCTCTTCAAATCCGAACTTTCCCTTGAATATCTCCCTTGAATAAGATTTATAAACCTCATTTTAATCCAAGGAAAGAAAGGAAAATGAAGGAGAGGTGGTGGAGATGGAGAAAAGCATGGAAAACAACCATAAAAACATACCTTAAGCTTGGAATTTCTTCTTCTTTTCCTTCTCTCTTGGTGCACCCAAAACCCTAGCTCTCCCTTCTAAAATTATGCAAAATTTTCTGATTCCAAATGCGGAGGAAAGTGGGGAGCCACTTATATATAGGTAGGGAAAAGTGACTTTTTTAAAAATTCCAATTTTGCCCTTCATACTTTGTATTTTCGTTTCTCCTTTGTTTTAGCTCCTTTTTTAGAACTGTCTTTTCCATTATAAAATTTAGGTTCCCAATTAAGAAAAATTCCCTTGGAATCACTCAAATAGAAGCTAAAACCTTTCCGAATAGATCCATCAAAGTTTAGGCACACTAATATTGGAAAACGTCCACCGGAGGGGATTTAACTGTCTTGGGGCTTCCCATGGTTTTCAAGGCATCTGAGAACCTTGGAGAACTTAAAACTTTGGTTAAAAAAGCCCTCTTATGTAAATTCCAAAAATTACCCAAAATTACAAAAATGCCATTATGTTTCGTAGATTTTCTGTCAAAATTTGTTTCTTCATTCTAGTTCTATTTTTCCTTCTGTCTGAGGCTACAATTCTCATTTTTAAGAGTCTAGAATGCTCCTCAAATTTTTTGGGATGTTAACTCATTTATTTTGGGGGACTTGCTTTGAAAATGCACCTGTTTCCGTCATTTAACGAAAACTGGACATTACATTATGACAACAAAGTAGTTACAAAAAAAGCAAATAACACATTTCTTTATCGATCTCTCATCTTCCAACATGGTGGCTCCTATTTCTTTGCTCACTTAGTCCAACTAGACATGTTTAGGCAATGAGGATGGAAGAGTGAGATTCTATAAATCCTAGTAGTTCTTCACCCTTTCAAACATATATGATGGATGCAAATTTAAGTTTAAAAATGCATGCATGGCTATCTTGAAATTCATAAACATATATGGAGCATGTTTCACATTCAAGAAGACATACTTATCATGCATAGGCTTGCCAAGGCCATGGTTTAGCCTCACCCATCTTCTTTGAGACTTTTAGACTTGTTTCACCTACTTTTAAAGGACTTTTGACTAAGCCTCACTCTTTCTAGAGACTTTTGGCTTTGTCTCATCTAACCTTAGGGACTTTCGGCTCATTCTCACTCTTACTAAAGAACTTTTGGTCTCACCAAACTCAAGGAAGATAAACTGTAACATCCAGTTTTTTGAAAATCTAAGAAAATGTAAGGAAATGCGAAAAACGTAACATATGGTTTCTCCGTTAACAAACGAAATTCACCGGATACAAAAAGAAGTCTCCCAAATAGAGTAAATTAAGGTCTAATGAAATTAGAATAATCTTTTAGACCGCCAATAATGATGAGTCAAGGCCAGAGGTGTCCTAAAATCAGGGCTAAAATAGATGAAAAAAAAAAGATCAGAAAAAGGTCCCGAAGAGCCTCCAAAGTCAAGTATGAAGGAGCCAGGGACCAAAATGCAAAAAAAAAATTATGAGTAGGGCAAGATGTATAAATTGCCAGAAATTTTAGGGAACACCCTATATTCGTGGCTTTAAGCACAAATATCAGAAAATCAGGCAAGAATCTCATAAATTCGTGACCCATGGTTAAACTCCAATTGATGAGACGGGTCCAATGAGGCTAAGTTATCCAAATGGCCGGGCGGGATCCGGTTAGCCCGATCAGTAATTATGAACAAAATAGAAAAAAGAAGTTATAACAACTATAAAAATAAAAATAGCTAAAGGGTTAAGAAACCCTGAAGGAGTTTCAGGGACTAAATTGCAGTAAATAAAAATTTTATAGCACAATCATAATACAGAATGCTGAAAATTACACCTATAAGACCCTGGTGTCCGATTGACATTGAAACTTATGAGGATTGAGGTTAAGGGCCCCTGCTCTATGTTTAAAGCTCAGTATGGCCAGAAAGTAGAGGAAATCATATTTATAAATTATAAAAAGTCTAAAGGTAGGCATTGTACTGTAAAACCTTAATCGGGTTCGGATACCAATTTTTAGACAGCTGTAAGGCCTAATAGCCGATTCTAAAGGCCCAAAAAAGAAGAGAAGATATAATTAGGATTTTAAAGAAGATGAAACCCAAATATAAATATGAAAAAAAAGAGAAGAAAAAGGAAAGAGGAAAAGGATTTTAGTTGTTTTAAAGAACTAACTATGGTTAAGTTAGAAACTAACTATGGTTAAGTTAAAAGTTGACCATGGTTGAGTTAAGAAAATTACCATGGTTACTAACCATGAATTAAGGGCTAAGAAAAGGCTTCCAAGTGTGTGCCCAAGAATTTTTGGAAAAAGATATTTAGTTATGAAATTAGAAAAGCAAAAGAAGAAAGAATGGAAGGTTAAGATTTGATCTTGAAAAGGTTGATCCAAGGGTTCAAATTTAGTATGACCATTCAACTTCATTAGATTCATCTTCTTCACCTCCATTCTACCATTTTCATGCCACCCACAAGGGAGAAAGAAAGAAAACCGTGAAGAGAGAGAGAGAGAGAGGGAGAAAAAGTAGGAGAAGAAGTGAAACCAAGCAAAATTACCACTATTCTTCACCAAATTTCTTTATCTTCTCCATCCTCCAACCATTTTCTCCAAAGGGCAGCTACATATTCATCTTTTCTTCAAGGTGGAATGTTGCTCTAAGTGGGAACAAAAAGGATTTTAGAGTGAGAAAAGCAAAGGAAGCAAGGATTAAGCTTAAAGAGTAAGTTTTCTCCACCTTGCACTTGAAAATCACATGTTTTAAGTTAGTTTTGTTAAACCTTAGTCATGAGTCACTTTTGGAAAGAATATGGATCATTAGAAATTGAGTCTATATGTTGAATATGAAGGCCTAGGAATGGAGTTTATATGTTGGCTATGGAGGGCACATGAGCTCATCCATTTTGTTGTTTGTTGGAGCCTTGAAAAACACAAAGCTTGTAAATTTTTGGGAAAAATGAAAATGTTGGGGAGATGCTGTCCGAATTTTCCCAAAATTTCTATAGTGTTTTCTCAATGTCTTAAAGTCATGTATACCAAATTTCATGCCCTAAAACATAAAGGAAGAGGCTATGGAATTTTTAGAACCAAAGAAACTCACTTTCGAACCTAAAACGGAGCTAGCTTACGTTATGACAAAACAAGTTGTTGGGGCTGGAATTTTCTAATTTTATCCTTTCTAATGGATTCAAAAGGGTTCTTTTAGTTGGGAATACCTATAAGAAAGCCCCCAAAACTCTTGGAATAAAATTGTTAAATTTTGGCCAAGAAATACATACTATTCGGCTATAGTCAAGTGGAAGGGAAGAAGTTAGATTTTTCAATTCCAATGGTCCTATTAAGTTAAAAAGGGCTATATTACTTTAGAATTTTGGGTCCATATGTTAATTGTAATGAATTATCATTATGATTATAGGGTTTGATAATTGTTTAGAAACTCCAAGAGTAAGTGGGCCGAGTCTTAAAGCTTAAGGAGCAAAATTTCTAAGGTAGTAGTTTTCCTTTCTCTTTCTTTAAGCTCGTGTGTTGGTATAATGATGAGGATTATGTTATACTGAATGTCATTTATGCTATAGATGAGACATGTATGCTAGGATATTGCTTGTCCTTATATGAACTTCCTTGCATCACTATGTAGTATGTGATACCTTGATTGGCATTATGTTATGTACTTACATGCTAGCTTGTGGATGAGATTGGTTTACTACTACTAAGATTTCATAATCTCACCCCAAACATAACTTATATTAGGTCTGAGCTCAGGCAAAGAAAGAGCAAAAGGTGTGGAGGCATAAACCGAGGATTTTGCTTTTATGTATCACATTTTGGTTATGTAATTAAGTATCTTGAATTCTTGTATGTATAAGTTATGCTATGGTGTTGTAAGGTACTCAAGTATATAATAGAGAGTCATGTATATACTCGACTCTTAAGTAAAGAGAATATGGCTAGCGTGCCTAGAATGCAAAGATACATGTACTCATGTAAGGACAAATCAATATAAATATAATAATATGTTGAAGGAGGGGTAAAAATCATCCGATTTTTGTAAGAACATTTTTATAAGAATTCATATGTACTCTGTTGAGTAAGTATTTTTCCCTTGTAAAGGACTTAGAGAGCTTGAATTAAAGCCTTAAACTAACCTCGTACGATTTTTCTATAATTAATTGATTGTGTTCAAAGTCAGACAATATTATGGGAATGACCAAATGAATAGTAAAATTATATGAGCAAGTTCAGAAAACATATGTTAGGGAAGAAAATTTTCATCAATTCAAATTTCCAATGGCTTTTCTAAGTCTTATATAAGGCATCAGTAGTAGGAGAGGCGTTATATAGGGAGGTATTACATAAACACATTCATGAAAACATCATTTAAGCACATAAAACAAGGCATCATGGTTGACAGTTGTGTCGCACAACCTCAAATAAGACTAGGTTGGAAAAGGCTTGTAGATAATGGTGCAACCTAGGTCATTTTCTAAGGAGTTTTTGTCTGTAATTACTTGTGAAAAAGTACTCCAAGTATCACTAAATGAAAATTTTTTAGGGAATTGTGAATTACTAAAGTTTAATTAAATTAAATGAAAAATAACAAGAGCTAAAAGCTTAAGACTAAGTGAAGCTAACAACTAGGAAAATGTGGTAACTAGCTTTTAGAAGGACACCCTAGAATTCAATTATCCTTGCTCTCTTTTTAATGTATCAAAATTGGATTTAAACTCTTGTTCATTAGTGTATTCTCCATGAGAACTCTTGAATTACCATCCAAGAGTCAATTTATTAATAATTCAAGGACTTTGCAACCATAAAAAACCATGAAGAATTAATCAATTAAGTTACGAACAAGAACACACTAAAACAAATCCTAAATGATCACTAAAATTTGTTGAACAATCCACTTAAAATGCTAATCAACTAATTAGATTAATGAATTTCTCAAGCACAACAATTGGACAAAAACTCCAGCCACTTAATTTAATAACCATTGCATCAATTAGCCTAAAAATAAGAGGAATTTAATGGCAAATTATATAGCCACTAAGTCTAGACTTTCCATAAACATTTAGGGATCAAAACTAACATTCAAATATGAAATCACAATCAATCCACAATTCAAATTAATCTAGTAAATTCTAGCAACTAAATTCCTAAACTTAGTCAAATTAACAAAGGAATCAATGCTAAAATTAAATTAAGGAAGGTGAATTTATACAATTTGGAAAAGTAATTTTGGAGCTTAAATTTGCATCAAGGGAGATCTAATCTTCAGCTAGCTACCAAGAGAATTTTCAAGCAATCATGGATAAAATAAATGGAAAACAATGGAGAAGGGAAGAAGCTAAAATCATTGAGCTCCTTTTAATCAATTTCTTCTCCCATTCTTTTTGCATTTCTGGAGCTCACCTAACCAACCTTCTTCTGTTAAAATCCTTCATTCTTCCAGTTTCCCCTTTTTATGTTTTTGACATCTTTTTCTCCTTTCATCATGTTCTGCCCATATGTTACTAATTCACATGCCCTTCCTCTTCTTTTTTTAATGATTCACGTGCTTTTTCTTTTATTCCTCCTACAACCAGAGTTCCTTCTTACTATAATCATATGCTTCCTTGAGTCTTACCACATGTTTTATTCCTCCTCCACATTAGTTCCCTTTGTTCTCAGCTCCCCTCTCTCCTTCACTTCTTGTTCACATGACTTCTCACATATTGCTTCCACATATTTTCCATGAAAACTTTTGCATGTGCATTCCTTTAATTATCATGCGAATCTCCTCCAATTGTCTTATGTGTTTGAGCTTGTTTTTATGTGAAGAAAACCTTGTGCTTCTCTCTGCCTATGCTCTGTACTCGTAGCTACTTCTTCAACTCAGCTTCATCCATGTCCATGCTTTCCTCCCATCATAATCTGCATGTATGTGTCTTGCTTTATCATTTAAATCTCTTCTTCATTCAGCTACTTCTTCTTTTTGATGTAATCCTATGCATGGCTCTATTTTGCTTATGTTCTTCCACTCCAAAACCTAAACTCTCATGTTCCCTCTCTCCATTTGCTTAAGTGTGTTGCCTCCTTAATAGAGTCCCCAACCCGTAGCTTCATAATGCACCTTCTGCCCTTCTACGTGTTTCTTTTTCTCTCACATTAACTTGTAGCTTTGTGTTGCTTCCTTATTCACGTGTTTTTGCCATTCCATCTTCTCCTTAAATAGCCAACTGGACTCATGTTTATTATGGTCTCATAGTGTGTGTTTACGTGTTGATGGAATGCCAGTAACCCATGGCTTCTTCCTCTGCTTCCTAGCTTCATCTCCTAACCAAAACCGTAGTTTCTTGCTCCATCCACACATGTTAGCTTCTTTATTTAACTAACCTGTGGCTTCTTTCCATTATGAGCCTATAAGAGATGTGCAAGTGTAAGTATGTGCATGTGAGTGAACTATGTGAAATTGGTGTTCGTGTAATGCAGTGGTTGTGTGTAAAGATAGAGCTTAGTTTGTAAGAGGATGTTGTACGTGTGCATGGATGAATGAGAAACCACGTGAGTTTGAGCTGGGAAATGGAGAGCTCATGGCATTGTGTGATTGATTGGCTGAGCTTGTGAGTGATATGTAAGTGCATTCCATGTTTGAACAAGGAAACTGGAGCTTGTAGCTAGTGTGTGATTGCTTGTGCCTCGTTCAAGTGATTCATGGAGTGAAGTGGTTGTGAATGACATGAGATGAATGGAATGGATGCAGGGCTTCCTATGTGTGACTTGGTGAGAGAGATTGTGTGTGTATAAGTGAGCTAAGAGTCTACGTGGATGAGTAAGTTGTGCATCTTCTTCAATCCAAAATCCCTTATTTCTAGTTGCAAAATGTGGCTTCCCTCCTTGAAGTTTAGCTCTTAATTCAATCTTAAAGCTTCAATCATTTTCCAAATTAATTTTCATCCTTAAAATTCCCATTGCCTAACAAGAAGTACAATTGAAGCCCAACTCTTTTCCTTCTCTTCTTTAAATCAATTTCTCATTTAAGCTTCATTTGCCCATTAAAATCTGCATAAAAGAATGAGAAAAATTCAATAGGAAAAATTCACAAAATTATTAAAAGAAATTTATGCATTAAAATTCTAAAATCTTGTAAATAATTTCTTTGTGTAGAAATGGCTTCTAAAATCAAATTCCACCTAATTAAACCCTTAAAGACATATTTAATCATTAAAATGCTAAGTTAAGGAGAATAAAATATATAAAAATCATGCATTGGTACCATGGCATATAAATACTTGCTAGAAACATTTTTCATGGTTTAAACATACACACACATTCAAAGACAATAAAATATACAAAGATCCATGAGAGAAAGGAGAGAGAGCTACCTTGTATGCAAGAATGCACTTTCTTTCTTGGAAATTCTTCCTTTCCCTCAGCCAAACACTCACAAAGAGGTGGGACTTGATTCCTTTGACCTAAACATATCAAATGGGATCTAATTATACTCTTGAAACATCTACTAAAACCACACACACTCTAGAAAAACTTTGGCACTGCTATGGTTCAATTATGGTTCCATAAAGCACCTAATAAAGTAACCTTGGGAATTCATGATCTTGGCTCCGTTCTCTCCCTTAATCTATGACTCTTAATTCCATTTAAACTCCTTGGAGCTATCGCACATCCATTTCAAGGAGCCTAGCGAGATGTTGCTTCATTATGTTACAATATAGAACCTATACCTCCATCACACTTTCTAAGCTTTCTAAATTTTTTCTAAGGCTTTCTCTCATACTCTCCCATCATATATGATGTAAAACTAAGCTTGGAAAAAATTAAAACTATCCCTAGGTGTCACTTCTACCCTAGGCCAAGACACCCCTCAAGGAAGAAACCCATGGAGTTTTCTTTACTTCTTGGATGGGAGGTGTATATCAGAGGCTCTCTAGGGGTCTTAGGAACTCATACAAACATTTACATTAGCTTAGGAACTTTTGGATAAAATCAGATTTTAGATTATGTTCACAAACCCTTAGCTTTTCTATCTTGCAAATTCATGGATGTTTGTTTGTTCTCTTTGCACTTTCTTGCTTCCTACACTCTAATTCCTAAGATTCACTCTTGGTTTAGTTCAAAACTCATCCCCTTTTGGCTATCCATATAGTGGTCAAACAACACATCCATGGAGTCAAGAAGAAGCAAGCATAGAAACAAGTAAGTTACCTTGGTTTTCTAGCTTTCCTTTGATGCTCTTTCTTTTACTTTGGTCCTCCTCCTTAAATTCAAACTTCTCCCCTTTAGTCTGAGCTCAAAATAGAAGCAAGTACCTCAATATAACTATGGGAAGAAGGAAGAGAAGGAAGAGATTGAGTTTACTAAAAGGAAGACCAAGAAATTCCATAAAAATCATACTTTTTGCTTGGTTTTTCTTCTTCCTTTTTCCCCCTCTCTTGTGTGCCTCTCTCCCTTGGTCTCACTCTCTATTTTAGGTAGATGGAAAGTCAGTTGAGTGAGGAGGAGAGTGGGCTGTGAGTTTAAGAAGGCAAGGGATTAAAATTATTTGAAGAAAATTCCATATTCGTCCCGTCTTTTTGGCAATTTTGTTTTAGGTTTGTTTTAGCTCTTTTCTTAGAACCATCTTTCCCATCATAAATTTAGGTTCTTAATCTTATAAAATGCCTTTGGAATCACTCAATTTAGAGCTAAAACCTTCCTAAACAATATTATTATATAGAGCATACTAGTCTATATACATGATTAACATATAATCATAATCATACTAGTCTTAGTTTATCATCGTTCCCATAATGATGATCGACTAAGGATATTTAGAATAATCAATATGATTTATCCAAGAATATTATTATATAGAACATTAAAATAATATAATAATGTAATAAAAGAAAACTCTTATTTTTTAATAAAGTACATTGTTTGCAATACAATTATTGGCTTAGGGCACAATCTTTAACACCTTAGAGAGCTCAAATTTTTCATTTAAAAAGGCCTCTTATGAGCATTCTAAAAATTGTCTGAAATTATGAAAATGCCATTATGTTTCGTAACTATTTTGTTAAATTCTGTCTGGTTATTCTGGCTCTAATTTTAGGTACCTCTGGCCTTGGATCATCATTATTTGAGGTCTCAAATATTGTTCTAATTTTATTGGACCTTAAATCATTCTATTTAGGAGACTTTCTTTTATATCTGGTAAGTTTTGTACATTTACGAAGAAACTGAATGTTATGTTTCTCACGTTCTCTTGTGTTTTTGAAGAACCATATATTACAATTTTCATGTTGGGTTCTTTCATTGTGCAAAAATGCTAAGGAATTGGTATGACCCGTTGTGGTTTATAGGTTAGAAGGCTTAAATCTGAATATTGAACCCATTAGAGGTTTAGGTAAGTATTTTCTTAGTTCTTAATAATTAGAATGAATGGGTGTTTGATTCTTGTAGTGAATAATGACAAAGAACTAAATTTTAGTTAATTTAAGTGCTTCGGGTGTTTGACACTATTTGAGAGCTCTTGAGAAATTTGGCATAACTATATGAGGTAATTAGGGATTTTAATTCCATATTTATGTTCATATTAATCTTTTATTTGGTACACATATATGTTTTCTATGATAAATTATAGGTTTAGCTACTTGTTTGTAGTGGACCATGATCGTGTCCTTGATAGAGCTGTGATCATGCTTCCATTCATGCATTGTGTTGTAATCGTGCATTGAATCATGATCGTACTCATTAGAATACACTTCCATTCATGCATTGTGTTGTAATCGTGCACTGAATCATGATTGTACTCATTAGAATATATCGAGTTGTGAGCATGCTCAATAGGGAGTTAGTGCCATGATCGTGCCCTTTCCCTCTATTTTCAACTATTAATTTGTTGTTAGTGATTGCTAAGATGGGATAGTAGTAATTGATAGTCAAACTAAATCATTTGCTGATTAATAAGGATGCTTCTAATATTTATCTATATAAAATGCATTTATGTTAATTAATTTGCACATATAAATAGAATTTTCTTTGGTAACTGGGATTCATATCTCACTTCATTTCATGGGCTAACAATTTAGGTGAAAATTCTTTAGCTAAGGAAAAGGGGAAGCTAGTTGATGATAATCCTTAATTAAAGACCTTTTGTGGGACTTTTGCACTTGGGATATTTTGTTTTAATGCAGATGCTATTTTTTTTGTAATCTAACTTGTATAGCATCATGATGCATTCATAGTACCAAGTGTAGTTATTTTGGATATTTGTAACTTAGGATTGAATCTCAATGAAGGCTAGAATTTAATTTATGATGAATATGATGTAATTGCAATTTTCAAAGTAAATATGAACTGATATGTAATGTATGAAGAATTCCTTGCCAAGCAGAGGTTGAGATTATGACATTAATGATATTCCCAGCCTTGATTCTATTATGTGGACTTTTCTGCTATCACATATGTTTATGTGTGAATTTGGGATGTGCCATAGTCATAATTTGATTCAGGGATTGCTCTTCAGTTTTAAGAATGGGAACATGTTTATTTGGTCCATTAAAAATTTGTTTAAAGAGGTTTTGGAACATTAGGTTGTGTAAATAGGGACTTTAAGGGGCTACTTGAGTTGTATCTTAGTTGGATTGTCACAAATGAGTTTGTGTTGATGTGATATAGTGTTTTGGTTGGGAAATTAGTCCATGAACTCTTAGATTATATAAATACATTAACTAAAGATTTTGTGAGGATATATGTCTCAAAAGACTTATAATTTAGCCTTAGAATGGCCTTATGTTGGAGGTTAAGGTGATATTAACATTAGAGGTTGCATACTATAAAGATTGAGCCTAGTAAGAGGTCAAGTCATAGCCAAAATATATTGAGCTATGGCAAAAATGAGGTTCGATTGTGGCAAAGGCTAAGTGTATTACGATGCAAGTTCCCTAGCTGAGGTGCAAATCATGAAAATTAGGTGAGAAAGCTCTAAAGAGCCATCTTACCATGATTAGAATCATGAGTAGAAGGTGAAGATTGCTGCAAAGAGGAATCTCACCATGGCAAAAACTTCCATGAGCTTTGGGTTCCAAAATTAAGTTTAGTCATGGCATGAGTCTTCTAAGTCACAACATAAACATGAAATTTTGGTCTTTTAAGGTTTCAGAGGCCAAATTGACAATGGTCTAACCATCTAAGTCTTGTAAGCTTCAATTTACCTATAAAAATGTGGTTTCCCCATGTTATTGAGAAATAGTGACTAGTAGCCTTATATATACAAGTTTTTATGCTACTTGGTTGCCTTATTAAGGAGAGAGAAATGTTTATGAGAATTTTATTCCATTATGAATATAAATTGTCTTGCCTATCTTGTTAATGAATGTAAATGATTTTAAAGGTTCAAATTTCCTTGTATTTTTACCTATTACGAACTTGTTATCTGAATAAAATTATAGTTGCAGTTGATTAAGAACATAATTGGGCTTAATTAGCTAAATTAGGAGTTAGGATTGTTACATAAGATCCTTTGGTCAATATTAATCTAGGCATTGAGGTGTAACCCAGATTGAGCTCATAAAACAATACAAAGATTGTTTTACTTAGGAATATCATGAAATGCTTGGTTTGTCTAGTAATTAATTGAGCATTAATTGTTAATTAAGGAAGGATATAAGCTACATAAATAGCCAACTAGGAGGTTTAATTCTAAATTCTTATAAAAAATTAACGAAGAAATTAAAAGGTTATTAAAGAAAAGATTTATACATATGGTTAAATATGTGGAATGGTTGTCGAATGTAGTTTCTACTATTAAGAAAATGGGCAAGTTAGAATTAGTATAGACTTTTGTAACTTGAATTAATGACCCTAAAAGATGAATATGTCATGCCAATTGCTGATATGCTAATAGATGTAGTAGCCAATCATGAGATTCTCACTTGTATGAATGGACATTTAAGCTATGATAAAATATTTGTGGCTAAAGAAGACATCCACAAGACTGTATTTTGTTGCCCGGGGCCATTAGGCATGTATGAGTGGCTAGTCATACCATTTCATTTAAAAAATATAGGTGCTACTTATTAATAAGAAATGAATGCTATTTTATGTGACTTAATCAACAACAATATAAAGGTATATATAAATGATATGGTAGTAAAATCCAAAGACTTTTGTCAACACCTAGTTGATTTGTAGTAAGCCCTTAAGAAGATGAGATTTCATAATCTGAAAATGAATCCAACCAAATGGGCATTTAGAGTATCAGTTAGAAACTTCCTTGACTTTCTAGTACATTAGTATTAGTTTGAAGTCAATACAAATAAAGCCAATGCAGTTTTGGAGGCAAGGACACCATAAAACAAGAAGCAATTGTAAAGTTTGACTGATAACGATGGTGGAAAATCACTAACCAAAGGTTGCAAGGCTTTAACTTTTAGAGTGTGTTGTGGTGACTAAAGGCATTTTGCATTCCTTTGATATCTTTGGTTAGTAGAAGTCATTATTTGTAATATCTAGTCTCTCAAAAATCTAAGAAAATGTAAGGAAACGTGAGAAACGTAACATATAGTTTCTCTGTCAACGTATGAAATTCACTAGATATAGAAGGAAGTCCCCAAATAGAGTAAATTAAGGTCTAATAAAATTAAAATAATATTCTAGACCACAAATAATGATAAGTCAAGGCCAGAGGTACCCTAAAATTGGGGCCAAAATAGATGAAAAATGAAAATATCAGAAAAAGATCCTGAAGAGTCTCTGAAGTCAAGTATGAAAGAGCCAGGGACTAAAATGTAAAGAAAAGTTATATGTTGGGCAAAATGTATAAATTGCCCTAAAGTTTAGGGAACCCTAGTTTCACCCTCTATTCGTGACTTTAGGCACGAATATTAAAAAATCAGGTAAGAATCTCATAAATCCGTGACCCACGGTTAAATTTAGTTTGATGAGAAGGGTCCAATGATGCCAAGTTGTCCAGATGGCCAAGTTGGATCTGGTCCGCGATCTGGTTATCCTGATTAGTAGCCATGAGCAAAATAGAAAAAGAAGTTGTAACAACTATAAAAATAGGAATAGCTAAAGAGTTAAAAAACCCTAAAAGAGTTTCAGGGACTAAATTGCAATAAATAAAAATTTTAGAGCACAATTATAATACAAAACGGTAAAAATTACACCTAAAGACCTGGGTGTCCGATTGACACCAAAATTTATGTGGATTGAGGTTGAGGGCCCCTGATCCATGTTTGAGGCTCAATATGGCTAGAAAGTAGATGAAACAATATTTATAAATTTTAGAAAGTCTAAAGGTATGTATTATACCATAAAACCTTAATCGGGGCCAGACACTGATTTTTAGACTGTTGTAAGGCCCAATAGCTGATTCTAAAGGCCCAATAAGAGAAGAGAAGATATAACTAGGGTTTTAGTGAAGATGAAACCCAAAGATAAATATAAAATAAAAGGGAAAGAAGAAAAGGATTTTAGTCATTTTAAAGAATTAACCATGGTTAAGTTAGAAACTAACTATGGTTAAGTTAAGAAATTAACCATGGTTACTATCCATAACTTAAGGGCTAAGAAAAGGTGTCCAAGTGTGTGGCCAAGAATTTTTGGAAGAAGATATTTAGTTATGAAATTAGAAATCAAAAGAAAAGGGAATGGAAGGTTAAGATTTGATCTTGAAAAGGTTGATCCAAGGGTCCAAATTTAGTATGACCATTTAACTTCATCCAAATTCATCTCCTTCACCTCCATTCCACCATTTCCAAGCCACACACCAGGGAGGAGGAGAGAAAAACGTGAAGAGAGAGAGGGAGGGAGAAAAAGTGGAAGAAGAAGTGAAACCAAGCAAAACTACCACCATTTTCCACCAAATTTCTTCATCTTCTCCATCCTCCAACCATTTCCTCCAAAGGGTAGCTGCATATTCATCTTTTCTTCAAGGTGAAATGTTGCTCTAAATGGGAAGAGAAATGATTTTAGTGTGAGAAAAGCAAAGGAAGCAAGGATTAAGCTTAAAGAGTAAGTTTTCTCCATCTTATACTTACAAATCACATGCTTTAAGCTAGTTTTGTTAAACCCTAGCTATGAGTCATTTTTGGACAGCATATGACTCACTAGAAATGGAGTTTATATGTTAAATATTAAGGTCTTGAAATGAAGTTTATATGTTGAACATGAAGGCCATATAAACTTAGTTACTGTTGTTATGTGCTGGGACTTTGAAAAACACATATTATAATTTTTGGGAAAATAGAAATCATGGGGAGATGCTGTCTGAATTTTCCTAAAATATTTATGGTGTTTTCCTGATGTCTTAAAGTCATGTATACCAAATTTCAAGTCCTAAAACATAAAGGAAAAGGCTATGGAATTTTTAGAACCAAAGAAACGTACTTTTGAGCCTAAAAAGGAGCTAGATTATGTGATGACCAAAACGTGATGTTGGGGCTGGAATTTGATGATGTTATCAATTCCAATGGATTCAAAAGGGTGTTTTTAGCTAGGAATACCTATGGGAAAGCCCCCAAAAATCATGGGATAAAATTCGTAAATTTTGGCCAAGAAATGTATACTATTCGCCCATAGTGAATGGGAAGGGAAGGAGTTGGATTTTTCTAATTCCAATAGTCCCATGAAGTTTAAAAAGGTCATCCTACTTTAGAAGTTAAGGTTTATGTGTTGATTGTAATGAATTATTATTATGATTTTAGGGTTTGATATTGTTTTGGGAACTCCAAAAGCAAGTAAACCGAGTCCTAAGAATTGAGAAGTAAAGTTTGCTAAGGTAGTAGTTTTTCTCTCTCTTTCATTAAGCTTTTATGTTTGTATAATGATGATATTATGCTATATCAAGTTGTCATTTATGCTATAAGATGAGACATGTATACTTAGATTGTGCTTGGCCTTGTATGAAATTCTTTGTATTGCTATGCGATATATGGCATCTTGACTGGCATTATGTTATGTACTTACATGCTTACTTGTGAATGAGATTGGTTTACTACTACTGAGATTTCATAATCTCACCCCAAATATAACCTATGCTAGGTCCGAGTTTAAGCAAAGAAAGAGCAAAGAATGTGGAGACATAAATCGAGGACCTTATTTTTATGCACCACATTTTGTCATGTAATTAAATATTTTAGATTACTACGTGTATGAGTATATTATGACATTGTAAGGTACTTAGGTATGAAATGGAAAGCCATGTATATATACCTAACCTCGAAGTAAAAAGAGTATGACTAGCGTGCCTAAGATGCAAGAATGCCTGTGCTTATATAAAGGCAAAATAATAATATGACCAATTAGGGGTAAAACGACCTAATTCATTGTAGGGGGCAACTTTATATGAAATTATATGTGCTCCGCTAAGTAAGTACTTTCCCCTTGTAAAGGGTTTAGAGAGCTTGAAGTAGAGCCTTGAACCAACCACGTACGATTTTTCTATAATTAATTATGTATTTTCACGATTGGACAAAATTCAAGGAATAACCAAATGAATAGTGAAATTGTATGAGGAAGTTTTTAAAAGGAAAAATTTTAATTAGTTCAGGTTTCCATTGACTCCTCTAAATTTTATATGAGGTAATTGTAGTAGAAAAAGTGTTATAAAATAAGGTATGACATTATTCATCAAAAGTTTTATAACCAATATTACAATGATATAAAGGCTCAAGTCCAATTAATAGCTAAATTAATTGAATGATGACAAAATTGTTTATGTGTATTAAGTAAGTCCTCAATTTCCTTATTTTAGTCATCAATATCTTAAATTTAATAATGAAAACTATATAAGCTGAGCTTTTAAATGAATATCTTGTGTGATAACTCTCTTCAGACAATTAATCAAAACATGTTAAAGGTTTAAAAGACTAAGTAAACAAGTTATTGTTTAAATATGTGTTTTAATAAACCTTATTTAGAAATTATTGAGGACTCCCAATATGATAATTTTTTTACTTTAATTTTATTCATATGGATTGATGAATTTATAGAATATTTGTTATCTAAGATGAGTGGGAGTGAAATTTTCTATAAGCAAGGATTTCATAGTGCTTTTTTAGGCATAAAGATCTATTACTATTAAACTTCATTTTTGGCTTGTCTCATAAATCTTGCGTTCAATAAGATTTTATTAGATGTAATTTATTATCTTATTTCTCATGCCAATGTGCCCTTGTAAAGGTAATAATGACCCCAACATGTTCAAGGTTTTCAATGATGGATAAAATAGGTCACATTGTTTTCATTACATTAGTAGCCTTATTTGAAATCAAGTATGTATATATGCTAGTGTAAACACTCCAAAAATAATTAATAGTGATTTTTGGGATTATGAAATTACTAAGAGGGATTTAAGAAAAAATATGAGGAGATAAGAATCTTGAGGAAAATGGAAAATTTAAGTATCCTAACATAATAATTATTAATTGGATCATTTAGGGAAGGTAAAATAATGTTTTATGGATTTAAATATGATTTGGACCCATGATTAATTTTATGTGTGCCAAGAACATTATTAAAAACCCATTCTTATTCCTATTTAGAGGCCCAACTTCATCTTAATATGATCCAAACTATACTCTTATGGAAGCCCAACCCATTTTGAACTCAATTAACCCATATAACCTGGCTTAACTTGTTAAGTATCAACCCACTTGAAACATAGGGCCCATTGGACTAGCCCACATGCACTAAAAACCCTAAAGAGCCTATTTGCATTTCATTTAGGTGTTGAAAACAAACGGTTCTGCAGAACAAGGGGGAAAAGTATACACATATGAGATGGGTGCTTGGGTTTCTCACCTTCTAGACTTTAATTTGCAAGTTTAAAAGGAGATTTAGCTAAGGTAAGTTATATATAAGTTGATCCTCTCTTCTTTATCTACATTTGGTCTGATTGGTTTGTCATTTGGGGAATTTCCATCTCTTCTTAATGGGAAATCTGGTCTTTAAATGATTATTGTAAGTTTTTCAGAGTTAGAAGTTAAAGAGATGATTGGATATGCATTTCCTTTTCTTTTTATGTATTATTTTACTGGAGAATGTCCACAAGGACTAATTTGCATCACGAGTTCTGCTATAGTGTGAAAATTTAAGGAGATGGGAATGAAACATTATAATTTCTAGGCTTGATGACTCAAATCCAAATTTTGGAACTCATTAAAGGAATGGGTGAGTGCCTCTTACCATTTTGTAATGTGTGGAATGTCGAAATTTTATCATTTAGATTGATTTTTGGTGCATAGCTTTTGCATATGCAAAAGTGGAGATGTTAGGAGTGGCCTATTTGTAGATTCTTGGGGTTTTAACCTTAAATTAGTGCTACGAATCCATTGGGAACTTAGGTGAGCAATTCTCAATAGATTCTTGATGAACTTGATCAATGAATAGGAAATTCCTTACTAATGATAATTAAACGATAATAACTATGCTTGTTTTAGTCTTAGTGTTCATTTTGATTATATTGGTAGCTAGAGGAAGAGTAATTGTGCTTTATTGAGGTAATCAGGGTTTATTTTCTAATTCGATGTATGTGCTTAATTTAATCTGATACTTATTGTATATGTATGATTTTGAATGCTAAATGAAGGTTGACTATCTGTTATGTTATGATTGGACCTTGTGGTCCATGGTGGAGATGTAGTGTAATTGCCACCTGTGCATCGTGCTTTGATTGGGCATTGGGTTGTCATCATACCCCTGAATACACTGAGCCTAGGTTATGCTCATTAGGGGAGTTAGTGCTGTGGATGGGCCTTTCCCAGTGTTATTGACCATTAACATATTGTATATGATTACTAGTATGGGATAGTAGT